>BMAO01034228.1:0-35838 GCA_019973975.1 Trichonephila clavata | reverse complement strand
GATTTTTTTAAACCTTGGAACACGACACCGAATGTATAATATACGCCGACGACGTATTTATTTACTGCTCTTATCATTCTCTTGAGTACATTCCCAAAAAATTGCAAAATACGCTGGAAAGAATTTCTCAATGGTGCAAATATTGGAAGCTATCTCTTAGTCCAGATAAAAGTACAATTGCTGAATTATCCAATAAAAGAATTAATACGTTTCCCAAATATTTTATTGGAAGGGCATCCACTACCTTGGCAATCCTCAAATATTAGGTGTTCACTTTTCCAAACGGAGTCAGAATGTTTCTTTAAAAAATCAATTAAATAGCAAAGCATTGAAAAAATTAATAGCCTAAAGGCTATGGCCTACAAGCATCATGGTCCAAGAGCTGCAGATCTGATCAAAATCGTAAACAATATCATTTGCAGTGTTTTCTTCTACTTTAGCCATATAATAAATAAATGGTCTGATAATCAACTTAAACCTTTAATGTCATTCAAACAAAAGCCCTCCGAATTGCATTAGAACTTCCACAATGGACTCCAAACATTGTACTTTTAAAAACTGGCTGGACAGGAAATTCCTATCCGAAAAAATACGAAGACTAGCAAACAACTACTTCCTTTCTCAAATTTCAAACCAAACCTTTTCTCCATTATATTGCAATAACCCCGACTCTATGAATCTAAATATTATGGAAGAAGATAAAAATAATATTATAAATATATTAAATGCCTTGAATGCTATTAGTGGTCAAATTATCTCAATCCCAGAATAACATATTTCTCAATTCTCCCATGCAAAATATATGTCGATAACTACAAATTTCAGGATAAAAACTCTACCAATACAGATTTTAAGGGGCTTATTTGATGAAACAATAGATCGTGATTTCCAAGGCTTCTATATAATAGCTACTGACGCTTCTAAAACTAAACAAATTACATCAATTTCAGGTATTACGGAAAATTCCTCTTTTGCCTACAGTATCAATCCCAATAATTCTATTTTCACAGCTGAAACTCTGGCTATCTGCCAAGCTTAGATGACCTGTCCAGTTACAAACAAAATATGCTAATCTTATCTGATAGTCTCTCTGTCCTCTCTGCTCTTCAAAATTATTCAATCAAATCTCATAGTGTCATCCATAAATTAGCTAGCAAGATATACATTTTATCACATTATAATGACCAGATAATTCTACTTTGGACTCCGGGACTTTAAATATATTGTGGAATGAACAGGTGGATAATCTCGCAAGATCTGTCACAGAGTCTAATGTTCACATCGACTGGATCGCTTCAGAAGACATCAGAAAAAAAATATACCAAAATAATTTTAAAAAAGCAAATGATAACTTCTGTTCAAGCAAATATTTGGAAAACTTGGGCAATATTCCAAACATAGGCTCTATTTCTAAATGGACAAGCAATAGAAGAGAAGAAATCCTATGCACTCGAATCTTCACTAAAATGATCATCACTCCTGGACTCCTACGTAAATTTAATTTATCAGACAACGCAAACTGCAGAATCTGTATTTGCTTAAACGACTTGGACCACATCTTGTTAAACTGCAATAGATATATTCATCCTCGAAATCAATTAAAGCACTTTCTCAAAATTGATCCACATTATAACATTACTTTCAAAGAACTATTGGAGAAATCTTTGTCAAATAAATTATCATTCAGATTTTTTATCCAGAAAATGAAATATTTTGACATCTATTAATTTATTAATCCTTAGTTTTTTCAGGGGATAATAGCCTTTGTAGCGCTATATCCCACAAAACCTGAACTGAACTGAAACTGAAATATGTTTATGGCGGGATAATAGTCTTTGTTGCTCAATATCCCAAAATAAAAAAATAAGATATATAAATATGCTTTTGGCTCTCTGGTTCCATATCCCACAAAACCTGTAATATGCTTTATGCTTGTTATACATTAATTGTAATCGACCGTTGTACCATTTGCTGAATAAGGCAGGTTTCTTGCAGTTCAACAGGTATAGTCCTTTATAAATGAAAGATAAACTTTCATGATAATTTCATTTTTAAATATTTGAAATTCAGTTGTATTATTTTTAAGCAAATCATGCTTAAAATTATTTCTGAAGAAAAAGCAAATACGATGACTGCAAATCATATTATAATGAGTTTTTGTTTTTTGAAGCTATTCGATATTTGTGTTCACTGGAATTAAATTTTAATCTGAGTAATGTAAATAGCTTAATTTTTGTTCATATTCATTAAAATGAATGAAATGGCGTCAGTATTTAATTCAAAAACAGAATCCAAAGAATCTGATGCCACTGGAAATACATGTTCATGGATTTGAAACTGTAGATAATTGGGTGCCTCACCACAGTATTTGTCTGTGCTTCAAGGTTAGTTGCCAAGAGAGCCTTGTGTTGCTTTCAGGAACAATGTCAATAAACACAGGAGCAATGTCAATAAACAATCAGGCGAGCAACTTAATTTTTTTAAAAAAGGCACTTCCAGTTCTACTGTTAAGAACTGCAAACTAATATGCTACTTATTAACTATATTGGATATTTAGTGGTTGTGTGTATAAATTATATAAAAATGATATGAAAGTAAAGATCTGGCATGCCAAAAATGTTCACATATTTTATATTTAGCTCTAAAAATTACTTTTAGTTATTAATAATACCTTGAAAAATGTTTTCTTTAATTCATATCAATTTAAAAAGAATAAAATGTAGTATTAATCTAGACCCAACTTTTTGATTTTACAGCAGCACTATGAATACATTAATTATCAGTAAAGAAATAGAGGAAAGACAAGAATACTTCCCTTGGCTGAAAAAATTCATAAGAAAATTGCTTAAAACATTTCCTCAGTATGACAAAGCATTAAAGTATCTTTCAAAGTAAATATTATAAGTTTTTTCAATTGTGTTTTTTATTCGAATATATGTTTGGTTGAAAATGATATTTAAACCATTGAATATATGTATATTATGTGTCTACTGATATTTATATGAATTTCTTAATCATTTATTTTTATGTGAAAATTCATGTTCGATTTTTTCAGGAATGTAGAAAAGGAGATAGCAGTTTTATCAGGCAATGATGACCACAAAATAAAGTAATGCTCTCCATTTATAGTTAATGTATTCATTTTATTTTTCATTTATTAATTTAATTACTCTTTTTTTATAAACCATATAACTTTGTGTGTTTTATTATTCACTGATTTTTCTCGCATACATTTTTAAAATTTCTTGTTAATTATTATGTCCATAAATATGTAGGTACATGAACTTTCACAATATATATAGTTATTGTATTTTTTATTCTATAAAGAGTACTAGTATTAAATGCAAGTTTTTTTTAACTTAAAATATACTGCAACTTATAATAGTTATGAATTATTTCCCTTAGTAAAATAATATGAATAACTATGAAACTTCAGGTTTCAAAAATCTTACCAATTTTGGGTATATTTTCAAGCGTACTTTTATTTGTAAAAAGTATAAGATGTTGTTATATAAGAAAGCATATAAAATATCACTTTATCAAGTAGAAAGAAAATAACATTTATTAAAATGTTACTGTAAAGCTAAGTAAAATTACAGCTTACTAGAAATTCCCATGTTTGTAAGTATAGTTTTAATCAAAGGAAAGTTTTTGGTATGCATTTTGCATGATGTTTAAATAAGTTATTTCAGAATGACAAAAATATTATTACGATAGAAATACATGCACAGTAAAAAATTGTTGATAAATAGTATATAATTTTAAAAACATATACAACTTCTCTCGTGTGTATATAAATTTTTAAAACTATGTGAATTGGAAGTATTCTGAGTTTCTATTTTCTAAAAATTCTGATTTGAAATAGGTGCTAGGCAGTTAAGTTTGGCCATTAAACCATGAGCTGGTTCACACTTAATACTAACGTTAATGGTCGTGCTAGGTGACAAAGTCACCTAAATCCTTTTTTTGTAATTATTTTTACTGTACACAACAAAAATCATTATTCTAGTGACTAATTTCACTAAGAGAAAGTATCCTTACCTACTTTTAAGAACTTTTAATTTATCTTTGATAATTTGAGAAAAATTATCAAACTGAACCAAGAAGTTTGAAATGTGTGTGACTATAATAAAGGACAGAAATCACTGACACTTGTTGCTAACATTACAGGAATGTTATTTGTAGGCAAAACTGTCATATTTTGTTTAAGTTATTGTAGTTTTATTATTTTTTTATGATCATCAAATAGCATGTTAACTTTTTCTTGCTTGTGTCTTGTCTTTATCTGTTCTTTAATTTAGGCATGCGAGAGGTGACATATTCTTAAAATGACTGTTTTTAACTAATGTATGTTTAAAATTACATGTATACTTAAAATTTAAAAATGGTATTAAAATAAATTAGTTCTAATATAAAATTATGTTTTAAAATTAAAAATATAGTGCATTCAAGACATTCAAGAATTTAAAATCTGGTTTATGTGGTTTCTTAAGTATATTAAAAGATGAATCTCTGAATATGTTGTATCCATGATAGGACCAAATCAGACAGTACCATGGGTCCAGATGACTGTTCTAGCAATCTGTTCAATATTGCCCATTCCACATAGAGGTTTGTTGACGAGAACAGGACCCCTATTGTAGAGCATCAAGAATAGCTGGACAATAAAAAAATTGAGCAAGTGTTAGTTCTATATCTAAACAGTTATCACAATTCCTATAAGTTCTTCTACCATCCCTATCAAACTTCATTTCTCTGTGATGACCTGTTCTTAGCCTACCAATACTCTTTGTTAAAGGCGATCTCCACTTATATTACAGATTTAATGCTTCACAGGAATTGACTTCTCTCTCAATTTGAAATTTGTGAAAGCATTTACATCTATAAAAATAATGTTAATAAAGTAGTTATTAAGATTTCTAGCTTCTTTTGCCAGTTTAACCACGTTTTCATTGCCTGTAATGTCAACCTGTGCATGTAACCATTGGAGGAAGCAGACTTTATCTAATTCCTGTATCTAAACAGCCGAGAATAAATTTCTTCAGTGATCCATGAATCTCCAATTAGAATTGCCTCGAGGGCTGCTTTTAAGTCACAGAAAATGACGAGACCTTTAGCCTGTTCTAGAATAGGGAGAGTTTCATATAGATCAAGAGCCGAAATTCACAAGTGAGGCAATGTCATCAGCACTGATTACTTGTTGGTAGTTTACATCGCTTGAAGTGGTCGTAAATACCCCCGTGCCTCCATTCAAGAATGTTTCATCAGAAAAACTGTCTGTATAAGCAAACACAAAATCATCTATTGGATATTTATCAATAGTCTTGAGACCTTTTGCCTTGATGATACTAGTAGGGTCACTCTTAGTACATGACTCTAATAAGATGAATCTGTGTTTAATATATTTTCCTCATAACGAACTTTTTTCAGGATTTAACGACTTTGTTAAAAAGAGGTCCGGCTGTATTTACATCTATTTTTTTTTTATCCTACGCCTGTCTTTGGCATCTCTGCCCTTAGTCGACGAGCAGCCCAATAAAATGATGAGGAAGCATAAAAAGAATTAAAATTTGTCTTCGTAGAGTTGTCTACAAAAAACTTTAAAACAATTGGGCAATGTCTGAGGTGGTCACCATCTATTTCACCCTGGTTGCACAGAGGGCAGAATCCTTTACTCCAATGCGATGTAAATGCCTTTGCAAGTAGTCATGTCGAGTAAGTAGACGAAAGCATGCAACTCCAACAGATCGAGGCAGGGAACTCTACCACTTTTGTTAAGCAAGGTTTTCCACCTTTTACCTGCAGCTGCTTCACCATACCGGGAGACTCTATTAATTTGTAGTTTACTGTAAATGATTCTTTTGATGTTACGCAGAGGCAAGGGAGAGTCAGGTTGGGACATGAGAGATTCCTCTTTAGCAATTTATCAATCGCAAATGATATTGCTGCTAACTCACCATCAAAATTGTCACAATACTTTCCAACAGGATTACTAATACTGAAAGCACTTGAATAGGCTCCAACATCAGCATTTTTAAGAGCATCTTCTGCTGAACGATCTGTGTATACATGGAACCATTTGTCAAGAGGATATCTGTAATGTATAGTAGCAAGGACAGCACATTTAAGTCAATTTTTATAGAAAATTGTTTACCAACACTCCAAACAAGATCCAGTTGGCTCTCCAAAGTCATCTGGCTCATAATAGGGTTAAGTTCCTGTGGGAAAACTTGGCAGTTGGGTATAGGAATATCGAAAGTATCATAAAGATCATGAACAGTTGTAAGGAAAGACATGAGTTTTTAATCTATCATTTGTGGGTCTATAATAATGTAGGAAATTGTTTCACCTTCTCAAGATCTTTTCAAGCAGATCTTTTTCAGGGCACTTCTTTGACTCCTTTCACTCAGAGGTTCCAAATCTGTCTGGAGTTCCATTGCAGCTATGGGGGTTGATTTGGCCCCACCAGTGATTAAACACAACATGGTGTTTGGGAAAAGATTAAGCCTATTTTTAACAGAATCAGAGGCAGTTATTAAAGTTTGGGAGGTGGTTTCAGTCGCCTTCACGTGGTGCCTCCTGTTTAAACTAAACAACTGATAAATAATCGCCTTAAAGTAGCCCTTTCTGATGAAGAATTAAATTGAAAATTTACATCTATGGACTGTAATATAAAAAAGATCAAGTAATAATTATTATGCTAAATACCATAATAACTCCTTTTATCAAAACATCAGTGTTTGTCGTGCATATAAAATTTTAATAAATTCAGGATATCTCAATATTCTACATCCCAAAACTTTGCAAAAAAATTGTTATAGAAAATAATCTTTTACTAAAGTTTGCTTATGGTGAAACTTTAAATGCTAATGTCTCACTAATCTTAAAAAACTAAATGTGAAATTTGTGCTTCTGAGAAATTTTTCACTATAAAAACAGTAAACAAAACTAAGAAAATTTTGAAAAAGAACAATGTTTGGATTTTTATAAATTAAGAACAGTAATTATGTAAAAGGCATTTAATAATCTGGGTGCTAGTTTGATATCACAGGACAGGCGCCAAGTTGTTGTTTATATTTGCCAAGATGGGCGATAACATAACAATATGGTTACCATGATACTTTTATCATCTGGCAATGTGGTTGCCATGGAGATAACATATATTAGAAGTAATTTTTATTGGTTTTGTTCCCATGGTAATCCTATTAATTTCAGATGAGTTTAGTTTGATTTCTTTTACAACTTAACCATTTTCATTGCGATTCTGAATCAAACTATTATTTCAGTCTTCTGTTTTATTTGATGCTATTTTCAAATATGGATCTTTCAAATATCATTAATGAGTACTAGGATAATTTTTTAAAAAAGAATGAGTGCTGTATTTTTAATTATTGGTATAAATCATTTATTTTACTTTTTAAAAATGTTTTTTATTTTAACATTCCTTGTTCGATGAAATTCGTTGAAGAAACTTGCAGTTTTTGGAACATAGCAAGTTTTCAGTACTTTTTAATTGCTGTTCATTATCAATGTAATTATTTTATAAAAAAAATATATAAAAATACAATTATTATGTGTAATAATCATATAATATTCGTTATTTTTGTAATAATTATTTTATAAATATTATTACATGTGTTTATTTATAATTATGTTATTTATTTCTAAATATTATGTTATATTTATTAATTATTTTTTTGTTATTTATTGAAAATTATTATTTTGTTACTTATTTATAATGTTGAATGAGTATCCTTATATATGTACAAATCTTATTATATTACAATATGATGATTATTATTTTTTAAACAACTATTATTAAATAATACTATATGAATATTTTTTAATTATTACTATTAGTAAATATGATTTTTTTCATTATATTGATATTCATTATTTATTGACCTTGGTTAGTTTCAATCTCTTCCTATATTCTTCATTTGAAATAGATTTAAATGTATTTCAAAACAGTTCTTTAAAATTATTTTCCCGAGGAGTTTAACTGCCAGGCTGCCATCTTGGATTTCATTCCAACAAACATGCGCTGCTTGGCGCCTTGCCTCTGTGATAGCAAACTAGTTCCAAAATCTGATGCAATTTATTTGTCCATTGCACATAGTGTGTTCAGTGTACCTAATCGTCATACATTTGCATCCAAAAGTCTGCAAATAGACTATCATTTTTCACATTCATGCAAAGATCGCTCATTAAAGGAAGTCTTTCTGAATTAATACTATTTTTTATTAATTCCTCTAATGTTGTAAATTCAAATAGTATAAGCAACAATCACCGGATAATTACATAGAATAATACAAATATTTATAATTTGAGAACAAAACAAATCGTGTGCATCAAAAGTCTGCATACACTAGAAAAAAACCTTTATAATAATGGACTGTAACTAAAAGTTAATACTTTTTAAGCTATTTCATTCTTTCTATAACTCTCTCATTGGTAGGGATTCAACTAGCTTAGTTGTCTCATTTGTGGTTATTTTGTTCCATTCTTCTACTATGATAGATTTGAGCATTTTCTTGGATGTTACTACGTTCTCCCTGATTATTGACTTAAGTAAATCCCACAAATGCTATACTGTGCTCAGGTCTGGAGACTGGGAGGGCTTTTGAAATTGGTTTGGGACATGATAGAGCAGTCATGACTTCACAACATAAGCCATTTGCTTGGTACCTTTGTCCTGCTGAAAGTAACTCGCCGCAAGTTTCTTGCACTTGTCCTGTGATATTTTATTTCAATAAGTTCAAGTAATCAATTTCATACATTGTTGATTCAATAAATTCCAGATTACCAACCAAAAGACTACCTATGCACCTCCAAACATTATACCTGCTTCTCCATGTTTAATAGTCGAAAAAGATTCTTTTTTAACACTCTTTTATAAGTTTCTCTTGCGTGTAACAGAATCTTGGAACTCTATTTTTACCCACTTTAAAAGGTCAGATGAATTTGAAATTTTTCACACTTATCAAGGACTGATGACAATACAATAATTTTATAATTTTGTTCCATTGTCCTGATCAGGACATCAAGAATAACGATTATTCAGATTTGGTAACTAATTCCATACTCCACCTCCAGATTTGGCGATTTATTGCATATACGATTTCCAGATTTGGCGACTAATTGCATATACCATTTCCAGATTTGGCGACTAAAAGATTAAGTTATAATCCTATGAAAGCGAAAATGTTTGTGTCAACAATTTCTTACTATAATATAAATGTTTAATTTTTCTAAAAATGGAAATAAAAAAAAGATTCTTGCATATGAAAAAAGAATATATTCTACTCAGCGTTCCTTAAACGCCTCCCTTGTGGGTGGATGCGAGCATATCGAAAAGTTCAAAATAAAAGATTTAAAATAGTTATTAATTTACCAAAAGGAAGCAAAACAAAGTACATTCTGACATGGTAAAAAATAAAATACATATTAACACTGATATAAGATACTTATAAATGTAGCAGTGCGGTAAAAAGTGTTTAATATGATTTTTCAATACTAAATTAAAAGCAAGTTTAGTAATTACTAGTGACTTCCATGTGCTTGTCATATACAAAGTATTATACACATATTGATAATAGGTGCAGTTTATGAAATATTAAAGTCACATTGTAGCTTTAGCGTTGAAGTACATTATTATTGCATTCAATACATTGTTGTATGAGGAGGGGCACAATGAAAATTATGACTGAAGAATGGGTGGCAAATATGGAAAGTTTGAGAAGCACTGTTTTAACTGCTTAACTCGGGCATAAAATCCGTTTTTCTAAATTCTCTTATCGGATCTGTGGAATGAAATATCATTCATTGCTCATTTTACCAAAAAAGCTGAGAATTGATTCATAGGTCACCGGATTAAATAATTTCTCACAAACTCTTTGATATAAAAAGTGTACTTTTGTGTCTGATACTAATGCAAGTTTCAAAAAGAATGTTGAGCACTTTTCAGTGAAAAATATCATTGACTTAACACCTTCTTCCGCATGAAATATTTCAAACTTGGCTCTTCCAGATTTCCTTCAATTGGCTGATCCTACATTTTGCAAACTAGGCCGTATCGACACAGATATAGGATGCCAATGGATGTTCCAAATTCTAAAAAATGACGCATTTAAGATTAATTCATCAATGAATAAATGATGGCTTAAACTAAAAATGCATGCTTTTATTGTAGATGAAACTAAAAAATAAATTATAGTTTTTTAAAAAAACTAAAAAACACACTTTTATGGTTAATCAAACTAAAAATTTAAAAAATAATTTGTAATATAAGAATAAAATAATTAACAAGAAAATTTATGTCATTGGGTAAAAGCGTGAGGTGCTCTATACCAATTGTTATAATTTCTTACTAGTTCTATTCCAAAATGTTGAGTTAGTGTAAAAATGTAGTGCAAAACACCTCGCACTTTTACCCCAATGACATTAATTTTCTCGTTATTTATTTTATTCTTATATTAAAAATTATTTTTTTCATTTTTAGTTCAATTAACCATAAAAGCGTGTTTTTTAGTTTTTTTTTAAACTATAATTTATCGTAAGTTCTGTGCAAGAATATTTTTATTCTTTTTGTTGCTGAAAATATAAAAATTACTTTCAATTGAATATATTACATTTTTCCAATAATTGTGTCCTATTTAGGTGTTTTTTGGGAAAGGTCATTCTGTTAGTTCTGTTCACTCAAGAGATGAATGGCTTCTTGAGTGTAACTTGGCCATGATAGTCATCCTTTTTCAGTTCTCTTCGGAACTATGAGGATGCAATATCTCAGCAATACTTTTAGCTGTTTGTGAAGCTGGTAGTCTTAGATTTATTTTTATAGAGTGTATTACAAAGCAAGATTTTTGAGATGACTCTGCAGATGTGCAGCTGGATCTTGGCTTGGATGTTAAAATTTTAGTTGATTTGTAGTTTATGAACACTTTTTGTATCAATGTCTCTTATTAACAGTTTCAGCAATTCTTTTAAAACTCCCCCCCCCCCCCCCTTTTCTGAAGATCTATGATAATTTTTCTTTCAATAATATATCGATCTCTTTTTTTGTTACCTGCCATGGAATCGCACAAGCTTTCAAATCGCAAATCCTAAATAAATCGTCAAAGAAGCTTATAATTACTTTAAAAAATGATTAAGTGCAATTGTTTAACAATAAAAGGTCTATGGCACTTCTCATCTGGAGGACAGAACTCGTGACTTTCGGGTTTGTTGCCTAGTAATATAACCACTGGACAAAAGTGATCACCTCTGTCCGGAGGCTGTTACTAGCTTATTTAAATTCCGCTATAGGTCTTTAAAAGCTCTATTTTGTAAGTTTATACAGACTTTTTGTAGGGGAGGGTTGGTGATTATTTGGTGGTCACTCTTGTTTTTTCATGTTGAGGTGAATTTTGTTGCTGTTTGATTAAAGAAATTTTGAAGAATCCCTGGGAGGTATGTTGATTTTCTGAAGTGAGATTGTAATGGTAATTACAGCATAAACATGTAAGATGATTGCCTGTATGCAGACTTTCGAAGGCAAGTGTACAGCAATGGTCACACATTTGCAATTATTATCTAAAAAGTAAATTAATACTAATTCTGAAATATTTTAAGTATATTACACATAATTTAAAAGTTAAATTTATAATTTTATATTAATTGTGATAAATTATTTTTTAAATTACTGTACGTATGTTTCATTTAATATCAAGAATTGTTTAAAAACGTGTAAAAATGCATTGAAAGAGTTTCATAGCCATGGTACAATAGTGGGTGGTGTTTCTCTTGCACTGACATCACAAATATGTACCAAGTCTCTGGTTGGTGTTGTTTCAGTTGATTAGAGCCATTGTGCGAACTGCAATGGGTGCTCTTCCTGGAAAATTTCCCAGAGCCTTCCTTCTCATTGCACTTACTCAATTCAGTTCTTTATAACTTTTTTATAGAGGTATTTAGGAAGAAACCTTACTGTGCTTCTAAAATAATTATATAACTTTTTAATTGTGTCAATATGGGTGGCTCCTAAATGTGGATTTGGTAATAACGAGCCAAATTACTAAGAAAATTACCTATTAGATTAAACATGTATCTGTGTATTTAATGTTTGTAATGTATTGTTACAAAAATAATAATTTAGAGTTTCATTTAAAGTATTTATGTTTTTTTAAACATATAAGTGAACTTTTCTGTTTTCAACCATATTATTTACCCAAACATAAATGCTCATTACTTCCAAGATCTGATGTGTTTGCATATAATCTTAAAGATCATGTCTTATAAAACAAATAATCATTAGTCAGAATTTGGAATAAATACACAATATACTGTTTTTGAAGTCAAATTTTGTTATTAGTTTTATATTAACTACTTGTAATTTTCTAGGATTGAGGCTCTATTTGAAACAATCAATAGTTTATTTTTACACTTTTGGTGGAAAATTCATTGGGTAGAAAATCGTCAATGGAAAAAGTATTGGAAAATAGTAAGTTTTTTATACTGTTTTGTGTGATTGTTAACTTTTTTTTTATTTCAATGTTAATTATTTTCATTGTAATTTAAATTTTGAATAATTGTTTGTGTGATAATTCTCTAAACATCCTGAACTGCAATTAGACCTGGTAATCATTATGAAGCTAGAGACATGATTCTTCTGATATTTTAATCTTATACAGCACTTTTTAAGCTTTATTTAAATTATTAACTTAATGATTACAACTATTACAGTGGAACGTTTATTATCCGGAGCGTCAAATATCCGGATATATTTTCGAACAGTGCAATGCTCAACAGTTGTTTCGCATGAGGTCAAAAATGACGGCAAAATCTAAGGTGAGGGATATTTAGGGAATTTCAGCTGTGTTATTTGGTAAACATCTGCTTGGAATATTAGGCCAGTTTGTTTCCAAGTGAAGGGGTGTAAACGTGTTTCTTTGTTGTTGAGCTTTGTTGATGTAGAAACCTGGATGGCATGCGATGCAGAAGACTGTAGATTTCAAATGCTAAATGATGACGAGATTGTGACTTCCCGGCTAGAAGAACCCGACCTTGTCAACGATGAAACAGATGAAGACGAAGACAACAATGAAAGTAGCAAGGGCCATCAAATGCTGACACATTTACTGCATTGGAGAATGCTATGAAGTGGTACAAGCAACATTCAGAGTGCTGTCCTACTCAACTACTGCTGCTCAAGAGAATCGGAGACCTTGCAGTGAAAAAAAGGAAGTACAGCAAAATATAAGTGATTATTTTCCAGAATAAAAGTAAAATTGCGACATTTTGCAACTATTTTACTTTTTCTTCAAGCACGTTTCTGGCATGTGATGATTTTCAATATTCTAATAGTGTCCGGTTTCATATACTGCATGGTTCGCATTCATGTTTTGGTTATCCCGACAATCGCAAACCGAACGGTGTCCGGTCCCAATTGATTCGAATAAATGACGTTCTACTGTATAATCATTTTATATTTTACATTAAATTCTCTTTTCATTATATTTGTGCATTTAGACTTCTGTTATATAAAATTAAAAATATATTTATAGGTAATTATTACATAGTTTGAGTGAAGTTTTTTAAATTTAGCTTTCACTTATTTCATAAACTGAAAAGTAGATCTCAAACCTGAGTTTTAAGAGAGAGAAAACAATGGTAGATTTATGTATAGTTAATGATCTGATAGAATTGATAGAAATATTAGCATATTATATACTATTATAAAAATATATATGTTTATATTCTACCATTCAATAAGATATATGTTAATGAAACATATTAAAAGTATTTTGGTTACAACAGTAACAAAAAGGACCATTTAAATAGAAAGTGAAAAAAGCATATAATTGGCATATGATTCAAAACGTGCTGGGAAAAGGTTTCATAAAGAATTCTGTACCACTAACAACAATTGTTCTTCTTTTACCTTTCCCTGCTCACACTAATTAAAATTTAATTTAGGTGCTTGAGTATAAGTTGGTAGGTTGTTTAACCTAATACATAACCTATCTCATTTTCATATAAAACTGAGATTGATTGCTGTTCCATTACATACTATGCTATTTTTAAGAAAACCTAATATAGATCGCTCTGGTCAAGATGCTTTGTGAACATGTGTGTTTAAGAATGTATATAAATTTGTATGACCAAAAAAAAGGCAGTGATAAGTGAAGGTTTTTTTTATTTAATACTCAGAACTGTGATATTTGGCATCATTTTTGAAAACTTTATAATGTCTGGCAAATAGATTGTTTTCAATTGTAAACAATAATTTTTAGTGAACATATTTATTTTTCAATTGCACAAACAAAAGTCGGAGGATCTGCAAATGTTTATGCAAAGCTGTATGTGACTTACGGGCTGTAGTCAGCCAATCCTTGTGGTCTAATTAACAGTTACTTGCAGTGACTTAGAATGATAAATTCTTATTATGGTAGTAGATATACATTAAACATTTAATTGTTTGAATATTAAAAAGATATTGTAGTGTTACATACCTTGTTGAAAATAAAAAACACCTGGTTTTTATTTTTATAAAACTTCAATTTCAGTTCAGTTTTTGCTTCAAAATTTCATTTGGTTAACTATATTTGTATTGTTTAGTCTCAAATTCTTATAAATGGCATGTAAACTATACTCTTGTTATAGAACCTGTGTAGGAATGAGAAAATAAGTAATTATTTAATCTTTACCTGTTTTTTTTTTATTTAGTTTTAAAATTTGACTAGTTATCTGTTGCCATTAACATTGCAAGATCAAGCTATTTTCTAATTATTCATGTTTTGTTCTATCTGTTGAGACATTGCACTAATAGATTTTTGTTTCTTATTTAAATAGTATATCATGTCAGCTTTCACACTTTTCAGCTTAGGTTTTAAATTTATTCTTTTGCACTGAAAATGTACATTTTAACGCATTTTTGCAAAATTTCCGTCATTTTCTCTCTGAGCTGTTGCTTGCTGTTCTGTATTCACAACAAGTGAAAAACAGACACAAATTGTAGAATTCATTAATTTTTAATTAAAAACATAAATTTGCCATCTTTCTGCATATTGTTTTTCATTAACTATTGGTTCCTAACCGATTCATTGGTACGGTTTTATTAAACATTTTTATTTCTTCTTTCTTAGCAACTTACTAGAACTTGACTCATTTTGTGCTTAGCACATGTATGTATTCATTATAGTTCATGAAAAGAATGTAATACAAAAGAAAGTCAAATGTATTGCTGTATTCCAAAAAAGAGGGGAGTAAACATTTTGTGATGTATGTCATACTGACATGCATTTTTCATAGTGTCCAATATGAAATTGTCCATATTAGAAATAAGGTCCTTCGTTGAATGATTAATATGCAAAATATTTCATTTTTCCCGCAACAAATCGTCCGAGTGTTTTATTTATGTATTGTATTGTGGCATTGCAGTGCTTAATAGGATAACAGTTTCTTGGATATAATTCTGCTCTTCTTTAAATGTGTATGCCATTTTTCTTGGGATCATGTGATGAAAATAAATGTTTCTGTGTTTAAAAGTGGATTTTACTCCTTTTAATTGAGTTTTGACATGCTTTATAGCTTAATATTTGGTTAGATATTACAGTCATACTTACAATAGCTTGTCCTGTGAAAACTCCAAAGCAAATCACAGGTTAAAAATCAAGTAACAATTTTTAAAATCTGGCTTTTTTTTTCCAAGGATGATTTTCAGTCAAATGTAATAAGGGTCAAAATACTGTTTACATCTTTTCTTGTAGAACATAATGTTCCATTTGATTGTAGCCACTAATTCTAATCTTTTTTTGGGGGGGTCCAAAATCTGACATTACCAAGAAGTATGGATCTGCAAGGGACATGGGTAGACTAGTGGTTAGAGCATCGACTGCCAGACCGGAAGGTCTGGGTTCAATGCCCGATGTCACCAAATATCTGCCGAGTACACATGGAGTACATGCTCGTTAAATCAGTGGGTCTGAAAGTCTTGTGGGCAGTCGTAGCAGCAACCACAGGTGCAGGGGACTGGAGAATATTTCCCTCCCCTCCAATTCCCTGCCTAAATTATGGAGGGGAGATAGGTGGTGTTTCCATCTATCATGTATGAACCGAGCCAAATCGTACTGTAACCTGCACGGTGCTCAAAGCTAAAAAAAGCTAATGACGTGTGCATCTAGCCCCTTGCCACAATGAATTTTGTGAGCCTCGATCTGACACCATCGGACAGGTGGCATTAGAATCAACATCATCATCATGGATCTGCAAAGGCTAAAATCTCTTTAGTTCCAAGGAGCATGTGATTAATTGCATGAAACAAGTTCTTTTACAGCAGCATGATGGGAGTAATGATACAAACTATAAATTTTATCCTGCTGTGGCTACTTATTTTGATTCTGCAAATTATCTGATTCAAAGAAGCCTTTTTGCAATTCCAAATTTGATTGATAAATTTCAAAAAGTATGAGGATACCCTAAAAACATTTAGTTTCATTTATGGCAGATAATGTTGCAGTAAAGCAAGAGGGAATTGAGTTGTTACCTATTTAAAGGGGGGGGATTTAATTTTAATTGCTTATATCTGTAGCGGTACCATCTATATAAGCCAGTAACTACCTCTGGACCACGGTGATCATTTTGGTGTAGTGGATAAGTTACTCGGCTTCGGATCCAAAGGTACCTGGTTCTATCCTACAGGATAAGCGTGCTACCTCATTGGTGACCCTGGCTGAACTCAGAAAGATGCAACGTTCTGAACTGTCGTGGCGCCATCTACCTGCAAGCAAAGTCGTCAAAACTCACTTGACGCAGCAAAGTCGTCGAACCCACTCGGCGCAGCAAAGTCGTCTCACATATGATGCAATCAAAAAAGTCGTCACAACTCATGACGCAGCAGCAAAAACATGCTTGATTAAACAAATACATCGTTTGTTCGCCCTCCACCGACTCACTGGTGGGGTGTATGTAGCGGTACCATCTATATAAGCCAGTAACTACCTCTGCACCATGGTGATCATTTTGGTGTAGTGGATAAGTTACTCGGCTTCGGATCCAAAGGTACCTGGTTCTATCCTACAGGATGAGCGCGCCACTTCATATCAATAGTATATTTGGTAACAGAAAAGGTTGTTGCCTTTTTTACGTTTAAAAACTGATGAGATGCTTGTAGACATATTCTGTCTATAAAGCTTTCCAGATTTACTTAATAAAGAAGCCTTAAAGATTTCTAGTATTCATGTTTTCAATGGTTATCACTTGATCATTTTCTTGACATCTACTTTTAACTTGGTCATTAACTTATATATCTGTAATTGTTTTTTTTTTTTAATGTAGCCTAAATGTTATTTCACTTTAAAAAAAAAAACCATCATATAAAAAAATTTTGCTGTTATATTTATTTGAATTGTTTCAAAAATACTTTTTCATGCACTGTTTGTAAAGTTCCCTTGAAATGTTAATCACACATTATTCTACACTTTGTCATTTTCAAAAGTTGGCAGATATGATATATATTTTAATATAGTGATGCAATCGTTTTTTTTTTTTAAACATGTTAAGGTTTGGATTTTACACTTGTAAATTTTTAATTTGTGTATTTTTGTTTTCATTAAGTCAAATGACATATTTACAGTTTAAAATATTATTCGATTAAAAATATTATTTATATAATTCTAATTATATTTTAGAGCCCTGAAAGAAATGTTTCAAAAACCAACTTTTTTGTAATTTAAAGTGGTAAAAACATAATTACTATCTATCTCTGATAAAAATAATTTAGCCAGATGATCTGAAGTCTTAGTTAATGTACCTATGCTATTTTTAATCCAGAAAATTAAAACCCTTTCTCTAGAATTGATAATTTTTTTTTTTTTGGACATATATGAAACTCTGAATATATTTTTATATAGTTCTTATTCTTTTAAATATGTACATATATATACACCGTAAAATCAGGTGTATAATGCGCACTTTTAACTCAAAAAACAAGATTGAAATTTATGGATGTCAGGTATAAAAATGAGAGCTTTAAAAATAAATTTAAAAAACATGAGCATAGAGAAAAATTAAACTTAACATGCATCAAAATACTGTTTCTTTGAAAGAAATGACATTCCTTATGAGCTTAAAGGGTTATTGTTCTTGAAGTACACTGTTTTTTACTAAAGCTTGGAATAATACCTCGAATAAATGACTTCAAAATATAAGAGCATTGTGTGTATTTCAGGGTTTCTTTATGAAAAGGGGGTGTGCATTATAAGGCAAATATACTTAAAAACTAAAAATTGCAGTTTGAAAGTATGAGTGCGTGTTATACAGTGGAGCATGTTATATGCCAGATTTTACTGTATATATATATACTAGTCATTACCCATTCACTTTGCTGAGATTCTCAATAATTCGAAGTTGAAGGGACTTATGAAAAACTTCGAATTATCAAGAGTTTGAATTACCTAGGGGGTAAGAAAAAACTCCCGAATTTTTTTTCTAACGTATTTAAATTTTAAATTATGTAATAAAACAACAATTGCACATATGTATAAAATTGCTTTAAAATATTTTTTAAAAAGTACATATTATACAGTATAAATATTAAATAGGAGTTAAAAGTCATGTATTAAAAGAATTTATGTAGTAATTCTCGAACAGGACTCTTTTGCACCCTATCAAATCTCTTCCATTCCTCATAGAAAATAAAAAGTTTTGCACCCTTTTCATTAGATACTGCCCCCAACACCATTGGTTCTTCAAGACAAGATCCTGTCTGGCCCATGCCCTATTTGGTGTCACATGCTATAAGTCACACATATGAGCCATAAATCGTTATATCAGTCCGACACAAAAAGAAAAATCATACACATCTCTTCTTCACATTAATAGCAGACCATCCTTCCTGAATGCACATGTAGTAAGGCCATGTGTTAAATGAAAAATACAGAGGGTTGACAATAGGTGCGACCAGATCTGTCCACTTGAAGAAGGAAAGCAATAAAAATATCTTTTCCCCTGAGGAACCGGAAAGCACAAAGAAGGGGCAGCAGATAAATGGTCTTCAAAGTGACTACGTTACAGGGGAGACATGCAGAGACAATACAACACAAAACGTGCAAGCTCCAACCTGTTTGCTACAGAACTCTTCACGATAGTGAGTGTTTGAATTGTCAAGAGTTTTTAAGATAACTTCAAATTATTGCATGTTGTAGTCTGGCAAGCCACAAATTTTACTTCCAAATATCGTGTACCAAAATGCATTGTTTTAGTTTGAAATATCAAGAGTTTTTCTAGGGGCTGAGCCTATACTTCAAATTAGCGAGAGGTTCGTATTATCAAAAGTTTGAATTAGCGAGAGTCGACTGTATATTGTTTTTTAAGTTATTTATCTAAGTCCTAGCATCAAGCTTTCGATTTTACTGAAAATTATTTTTATAATCATAGCATCTTGATTTTAAAAAAAGACAGGGCTTGAACTTCTAAAACTTAAGTATAGTTATCTTTTACATCCTTGTAACACCCCCTTTCTCTAGTCAATTTCTGCGAAACCCATTTCTAGTGGATTTCAACACCACAAAATAAACATGCTTGTCAAGTTTCAAGTATATTGGTCAAATAGTTGAAAATGGTAATTTTTATCTATAAGACCTCACAACACCCCTGGGGGTCAATTTCCTCAAAATTCTCTCATACTTGATCTCTATTCAACAAAAGAAACATGCTTACCAAATATCAGATCAGTATGTCTAATAGTTCCGGAGATCTCATGCTAATTAAATGAGTCACTTTTATCATATATTTTGAAACTCACATTTTTAAAACTTATTTCAGTTTTTGAATTTTAAATTTGTTTATCTTTCTATTTAAAAGATTGGAAAATGCAGAAGCGAGGGAAAACTACCGAAAACTAAGGAACTGTTCATTTCTATGAACAGGCAATATATCTATCTTTTGACAATATATTTATTTTCAAACTAGTTTCTGCATCAAATCTTTTTTTTTCCCCTTTGTTTGAAAATTGATTCCTTTCTTGTTTTATTCAATGTTTTTTGTACAAGTCCTGTAAGTATAAATTATTGCAATAAATTTGATTGCTGATAAATCATTTTATATAGGTCTGAGAATGAAATATATTGTTTTAAAAATGCAAAATTATTGAAAAAAATACATTTACATTTTTACCAGGTTTAATTGAACTTCTTGATTAATTATAAGCACCATTTGTGAGTTAATTAAAAAATTTATTTTTTCTTGGATACTTATTTTAAATTGAAAGCTTTTTTTTTTTTTTAAGTTTATCATCTAGTGAATTTCAATATTCCAAAATCTTGGCTCCTTACATTTATAAACCTTGATTGTTTTTCTTTTAGTATATTTGTTTGTATGAGAGGGGGAGAGAGGAATCAAATATACAAAATATTCTGCATTTAAAGTTTATTAGAAATTATGCTTTTATTTTTTCTTTTTAAGTTTATTCCTATGGTGATTTCCATATCACCAAACAGCTGGGCAACTTTGTGAGTTTACAAAAATATGTTTATTATGCTATATCTTACACTTCATGCTTGCAAATAAAAACAAACACATCAATGTGTGTAGGGAATGTTAAAACCAGGAATGCACATAATTAGATTTTTCTTTTGTTAATACTGTATCTTGTTATTGTTGCTAATGCCACCTGATCGACAAAGGCCAGATCAAGGCCCACGAAATTCTTCATGGCAAAAAGGCTCAGATGTACGTTGTTAGCTGTAGGGTTGAGCACCATGCAGATGATAGTTTGATTTGGCTCGTTTCCACCCCAATTTTAAGGGAGAACACCCTGGGAGGAGGCTAGTCGCTTCTCACTTCTCTTCCCCTTCCACCAACCACACAGAGGACTTGGAGCTTGATGGCTATTTAGAGTACCCCATGCCGCAAAGGCACTATTCAGTTACAAACTTCCATACCTTCTCCAGGATTCAAAGCCAGAGTCCCTACGGCACAACAGTCAGCTGCGCTAACCACTATACCGGATGGGCAATTACTGCATTATAATTATTTAAACACTACAAGTATAAAATTAACATGTAGATTTTTTTTTCTTTTTGTAGGATGCTCCTTATTCTTATTGTTGTAATGATTTTGTAAAATATGCTGGCAAGCTTCTTTATTTTCTGATTTACTTAGGAATAATTCTAAGTGAAGGAGTCTCCAATTCTATTTGGATTAATCGGATTCTACAAGCAATAAATGTTTTCCCAAGTAAAGCATTCCTTTTTATTTTTCTTACAATTTATAACTAATTGATTTAGTGGTTTACCTTGTATCTTTTTTTAAGGAAAAATTTAATCTGTGAATAGTAAATCACTATTTATATGACTAAGTTTTACTATTTAAGGATTGAAAAATAATATTTTTTAAAAATGTATTACTATGTGTAAATTTAAATATAAAAAGTAATATTAGTATTGTAATCCTTCATGGTTGTAATTTGGAGTAAAATAATCATATAGATCATGGCATATACAGGAACAAATACTCTTTAATAATTGCTACATTCCACAACACAAGAGGAAATAAAACATTAATTTCCTAACATGTTATACATCTCATTACCAAGGAGTAGGGCAATTACTACAAGTGTGTGGGCACTCAAAGTACTATAAGAGAAGAAAAGAATTTAGCACTTAAAGAACACTGCTGTGTAATAGTAAAGGAAAAATAACTGTAAAATATACAGTGTTGCAATATTAATTTTTGTAAAAATATTCAAATTTTAAATCATACAGAAATACTTTCTCGTCATTTTTGTTTGCTTAAATTTAAATATCAGTATATCTTTTATGTGATTTAACTCATTTATAAATATAAGTGGCCTTTTTTAATGTATCAATATGTTTTGCTGTAAAAAAAACTTTTCACTTGTTTCTAAAAATAAATTATTTTCGACATTTTAAGAAGTTTCTTAAACAAGACATTAAAACAGAACATTTGAAAATAAAATAGTAATAGATCTATTTAATAATTTTTAAAAAAATATTGATTGTAATTTAGTTATGAAGGAATTGTGTAAGGTTATGTTATAAATAAATAAAATGGTATTTTATGAAAATCTGCACCTTTTTTTTTTTGATACTTTATAGATTTAAATTTACATTTTACAAATGGATATTATTGACAGGTATTTACAAAATAACTTTTTTTTATTTACAGATTTAATGTCTTTAGCTTAACACTCATATTATATCTAGATATATGTACATTTTTTGAAGCAATATAACAAACAAATTTTGAAGTTATTAAGCCCAAAACTATTTTTCTTTAAAATTATTGTTAAAAAGTCTTAGGGTGCAATTAATATAAAGGAAATATAATTTATGTAATTTTTTTTAAAGCTGAGATTCATTAGAACAGAATTTCTCATGTGTTAAGTATTACTTAAGATAAATTGTACCTTCATTATTTGACATAATTGCATTTTAAAAAGCAATAAAGGACTATCTTGTTTCAGGTACTGATGACATTGTATACAGCTCTCTTCTCCAGATTCTTTATTTGAAAAAAAAGCATCACCATGTATATATGAACATTCTAAAGTAATTATCTGTTTAGAAATTTTAAGATATAGTTGTTTCTCTGTAAGTTGTTTCTCTGTAAAAAGGTAAGCACCCTTACCTTCAGCTTCAGACTGGATAATTAATATCATCTTTTGTTCTTATTTTAAAACAACAGTATTTGTATTTATTTATTTGTACTCCATTTTTAAAGTTCAACATGATCACTGTAATATACAACTAGATAAATGTGTTCTGTCTAGCTATTATATATATGCACAAAAAGAAATAATCAACAAAGAAGTCATGATTAAATAATCAAGAATTCACTGAAAGAATATTACCTGTGATACATTTGAAGATTTAGTATTCGGTGTTAATATTCACTGATGGAACTTAGTCACATAGTTCAATTATTCATTACAATTGGTTCATTGAAAACATGTGGGGAAACTTTGCATATTCACTTGCTAAAAAATATACTGAATTTACATCTGAGTAAAGTATAATACACACACAGTCATAATTTGCACAGTATGTGACATAAATTTGGCAAGGTTGTAAAAACTACTTTATGTATATGTACTACTTTATATGTATAGTTTTAAATTTTCTTATCACAAATCTTGCTTTTTTTTAAACTCTTAATATTTTGAACTCTAACATCAGTTATATTTATTTGGCTTGCAAGTCACTTGTAATATTAAAATAATTTAAATGTAAACACCCATGTGGGTTAATTTGTATTCTTTTTGATGGTCAGTTACAAATTTTTTTTAAAAAAATTGCTTGTTTTGATATAAATTCTTAAAAAGAATGTTTCCAAGCATTACATTTTTAACTACCCCTTCATTTACAGGGGATTATCAAAGTAATGAAACCGCCTTAGACATATAAAGAATATTAGTGTGATGTAGAACCGCCTTTGGTATGTAATACAGCTTGGATTCGCCTAGAAATCGATTTATATAAGTGCTAAATAGTGTTAAGAGGAATAATGTACATTCTTTATGGAGATATTGTGAAAGTTCTGGAGAGATGCCAATGGAGGATATCTATTCCGTGTTGAATGCTGTAAAATAGACCATAACAGTTCAATTATGTTGTGGCCAGGATATATGTTTAAGTTCATACTTGTGTTCATCAATTGAATTGATTGGGCAAGTCCCCCTGCATGGAGAGATGGATTATTATCTTTGAAAATTCCATCTCCTGCAATAAACGAAGTTTGCATCATAGGATGAACCTGGTCAGCTAAAGCTTTCTACTGATTGTTCCTTTCAGGTTTATGATTGGCCCAGCAGAAAATCACGACATGGCTGTCCATATCATGTTGGAAGGAGACAATCACAATCATATGTTTGTGCAGGTGTGCTCCAAACATGCACCTGCCCTGTGGTAGCAAAAAGTGTGGAAGATGATTAATCAGACCGTATTACTTTCTTCTCTTTATCAATGGATCAGGTTTTGTGAGTGTGACACTACTGTAGACGATGTTTGCATTAACATCTGTGAGACAAGGGGCTTGGGAAATGCTCTGCCGTAAATGTTCTGTTTATGAAAGTGCCTTGTAACTGTAATCATTGACACTGGGGAATCCAGATGCTGATAGAGTTACTGTGGTCACTTTCGCTGCAATTGTTCACTTTTTAGACATTACAGTCAACTTCAATGCCCGTTAGTCTCTTCCTGTCTGCTTTTTTGTTCTGCCAAGCTTGAATTGCCATGCTGTGTGTATGCTGTCATGGCTTTCAACACAGTACCCCTAGAAATACTTAAAAGTTAGAATGTTTTGGTCATACTTACTCCAACTAGACAGGCTCCAACTATATAGCTTCATTCAAAGTCTGAGAGGTCTGACATTGTACACTTTTGAAAAAAAATCCAAGACTTGCAGAACTTCGATAAAGCTATCACATACTACCAGAATATATGCATTTCTTTTTGTAAAAACACTTGGTAGCTATTATATTTTAATACTTAGAAAGAACCTTCAAAAGTATCACTTTTATTCACAGGTGTTTCCATTCTTTTGAAAGCCACCTTTATATTGAATTTTAAATACACATTTTAAATGTATATTAAATTACTGTATTTTTATGTATTTGTCTTTTAAAAAATGTCCTATTTTTGGCTATATTTTTATTTACACTTGTCATTGAAAAATTACCATATTTTTAAAATGTATTCTTTATTCATCCCTCCCCACCACTCTTATTTTCAAAATGTTTTTCACGTGCTATTGTTTTAAAAATTTTATAATTTATTTCAATTATATCAAGCTTTCTTA
The DNA here is from genome assembly GCA_019973975.1 of Trichonephila clavata. Lineage (NCBI taxonomy): Eukaryota > Metazoa > Arthropoda > Arachnida > Araneae > Nephilidae > Trichonephila > Trichonephila clavata. The sequence continues at coordinate 11,043 of BMAO01034228.1, read as the reverse complement.
TTTTACAGACATGTGTTATGTACAAATGTTCCCTTGCATATAAATGAGCCTACAGTATATTTGAAAAGTATGATGCTGTACAAGAGGCTAAGGAAATTAATTGAAGATGCTGCTGCAAAAGCAACTGTTACTTCTATAGCTGCCAAAATTAAACCTCCGCCAGACATAATTCCTTGGCTGTCATCTTACAAGATTTATTTAAAGTCTGATGAAAGTATTCTTTATCAACTTTCCAAAAAAGAGTATTTTAAAAAACTTAAAAATGCAAGTATTTTTTTTTCCCCAAATATTTATTTATTTCTCGAACAAGTAAATTGAGTCCATTTATTGGAATTTTCTTTAAAGGGGGGGGGGGTAATAAGGCTAGAAATATGATTTTTTAAATAAAAAAACTGAAATAATTTATATTTTACAAAAATATTTTATTTTTTAATATTATGAATATTTTTATACTTAAGAAGTGCAAATGTATTGGAATTTCATAAGTTTTTAATACATTTGCATTTTTTAGGTTCTTCTTGATGCAGAACCAAGTAACAAAAAGGACAATTTATCAGAAACTTTAAAAAATAAGAGGAAAAAAAAGGAAATTAAAATTGATAGTGAAGAAGATAAATCATTTTTTAAAAATTTTGATTCTAAAAATGTCTTAGATGATGTTAATAAAAGGTCCAAAAAACTGGACTGTTTTAAAATGAGTAAATCTAAATCAAATGAGAATGAAGAGGAAACTTTAGTTAACAAAGATTACGATTTCGTTAAATTATCTTGTGCCAATGAAGTTGATTTTTCTGATATTAAATCTCAAATGAAAGATGTTTCAAAAATCAAACCAACCTCCAAGAAAGAAAAATGCCTAAAAGAAAAAGATATATTTTCTACAACAGAAAAAAAGATTAATAAATGTAAAGTAAAACAAAATATCAAAAATCTTAAGAAAGCAAAATGTAAAATATTTAATGCTGCAGAATTGGGTGAAAGTACATGTATCAACAGTTTGCCTAGCTTAATTACCAATTATAATTCTTCTGAAGAAAGATATATAAAAAGTAGATTTTCTCCATTAGAAGCATCTGATACTTCTAATATCAGAGATAAAATTCCTGATAAAATTTCCAAGCAATGTGCTTCAAATAAAACAAAAATCATTCAAACTGTTTCAATAAAATTGAATGATTATAGTGAAAATTTAACTTCAGAGCTGTATGATCCTATTCTTGGAGATATGAACAACAATGAAATCCATGCTGTTTCAAATCAAACTACAGATAATTGCTTAAGTCATGACTTGGATATAAGTAAAGGAATAAATGATAACATCAACACTGTACAGGAAACAAATGTTGAAACTCATATTGATGCAGATGGAAATAACTCTGTTAATTCCAATATATATGAAAATTATTTACAAAATAATAGAATAAAAAGAAAAATTTCACCACATAAACAAGCACAAAAGAGAGTTGCTTCTCAAACATTGGAGTATGTTATCGAAGGTTCTTCAATAGATGGATCTAAAACTTCAAAACAAGTAGAGAAAAGAAAGAAACGTAAATCAAGAAGAAGAAAAAAAAATAATGTAGTAAGTTTTGATGATGGTAATAATGCAGAAAAAGTTTTAAACTCATCTGATCTCAATATAGAAGTATCCAATACTGAAATTATTCATTTAAATGAGTTATCTAATTGTGACGATTGCTTCACTAAAGAAAATGAATTCATTGATGGCAATGCTTCATGTACAATTCTACAACAAAACAAGGAATTGCAAAAGTTTGTTTCATCAGGTGAACAATTAAAAGATAAACCAAAATATCTAAAATCATGCGTAGCAGATGAAAGTTCTGTAACTGATAAAACTACTACAAAAAAGTTTAAAAAATGGAATTTCAAAGTCAATTTAGATCCATCGACTGGTAATTATTTGGACGTTGAAATAGTTTCAGAAATAAATAATCTTGGAATAGAAATATCCAAAGAAGAAAGTAATAAAGTAATAATTTTTGATGATTCATCTCATTTACTTCATAATCAAGGAGATTCTGCCATTCAGGAAGAGGAACCCATCCAGAAAAAGGCTGCTCTCATGCAAAATACAGTTTGTAATAAATTGACTTCCTCATCGAAAAATAGTGTGGGCCATGAAACATCTGAAATTTCTGCACATGAAGCTGATGAAGAATCTGGCATTTTTGACCTGAGTTTTGATAAAGAAAATAAACAAAAATGTAATAAAGTTCATATTGCATTAGTTGAAGATATCAGAACCTCCCAAAGTAATTTGTTTGATGCAAGTGATCAGAATCTGCTTCCAAATTTTGGTTCTGAGCTCATTTCGGGGAGTAACTCTTTTCAAGGTGTCCATCCTGTTTCAAAAATAGATCAACAAAAAAAACAATTGCCAAAAGATGTTAATTACATTGAAGATTCATCACCAGTATCAAGAGTTGTAAATGAATTCCTTGTATCACCTGACAGTGAAAGAAATATGATACCGAATTCAATTGAAGTAAAAGAAAATCTATTTCTGTTAGATAAAGATTCCTATAGAAATAAAATCACAATGAATCCCATCTCTTCTTCAGCATATGCAAGTACTCCTAAGGATTCGTCCAATGGAGAATACCAAAATCACTCTGCTAAAAACTTGAAATTTTTAATGACAGACAACATAAATGAATCTACTTTGAGTGATTTTGTGAGCAATTCAAATTTATCTATTAGAAGTCAACATCAAACACCAAAGTCTCTAAGGCATAATAAGAACATCCGAAAAACCAAAGATATTTTCGTAGACAAAATAGAGAAGAAAAAAAAGAAACTTGCAGAAATGAATTTGAAACAAGTAGATTCTTATCGAAATGCTAAGATTTGCTCAGATACTTGCTTGTCATCTGATAAAGAGATTAATGGTGTGTTCAGTGACGGTTCTGACTTTGAGACTTCACCAAGCCTCTTTCCAACACAAAAAAGAAATGCTTCAACTTTTAAAAATTACAAGAGGAAATTAATCATTTCAGAACCTTGTTTACATCTGCCAGAAAGTTGTGAATCCATTCATAGAAGTAATTCTTCTAATTTATCTGAAACATGTGACAGTAAGGCATTCTTAATTTTGATTATATATTTTCATTTAAAAACAATATGTTTAATTATTTTATTTTTTATATTTCAAGTGCTTATTTATGCCATTACATGCATTCTTAATACTTCTTTTAGAGTCAAACAAATTGCCAGCAATATCAGCATTGAAACAAAAAAGTCAGCCCAAAATGAATGACACGCTAGAGAAATCTATAAATCATAGTAAGTTGTATTTTTAAGAAAACAAAATGTTGGTCCTTAAAAATTTATTTTACCACTTTCCTAAAATAGTATTAAATTATTAAATAAGCGTAAATATGCATATAAGTATATTAAAAAAATAAATCAGAAAAGTTTCTAGTGAATAAGTTAATAAAATACTTATATTAAATATAAGCAAAATGAAAAAATTCTCTAAAAGTGTATTATACTTATAGTTGCAAAAATTTGTGGTATATTTGATAATTTTGTAAACCAGCTGAGGAATTTTTATGTATTGCGTTGATTAAGAAATAATTTTGAGGGCCATTTAAGTGATGTCATTTAAAATGTTCTGCATTCCAAAAAATAAATGTTTTGATTTTATAATTTATTTATTTTATGTGTAGTCATTTAACTGCAATAAGTATTTTTCTTATTTTTTAGCACTAGCTGCTACTACAGTGGAGTTATTTTTTATTGTTTTAAAAGTTCAGCATTATATAACTTATTTTTGCTTCAACAATATTTTAAAAGAATCTCCTAGACTCTCCATCCCTCTAAAAAATTTACTTTAAATTCTAAAAAACTGTTTTATTATATGTCCTGCTTTTTATAAACAATAAGATAACTAAATTTTAGATGTTATTAATATAAATATGAATGAATTTTTAATACTTATATTTACCTCACTTGTTATCTGTGTAGAAAAATTATGAAATTTTGCAGATTGTTTAATATTAACTGTTCACACAATCTGAAAAAAACTTAACTTATTTTGTCGTTACTGTAAAATCGGGTGTATAATGCTCACTTTTAACATCCAAAATATGATTGAAATTCACCAGTGTACATTATATGCTGGGTATAAAAAAGATAGCTTTACAAATAAAAAAAATAAGGCTTCTATATATATTGAAATACTGTTTATTTAAAAGAAAGGACATACCATATGAATTCAGAGAGTTGTAGTTCTAAAAGTTTGCTATTTATTCAAAAGCCTGGGATAATACCTGAAATAAATGACTTAAAAACATAAGAAAATTGTATAATCACATTTCAGGTTTCTTCATAAAAAAGAGGGTTCGCGTTATATGGCAAATATACCTAAAAGCTCAAAAATGCAGCTTTAAAGTGTAGGTGTGCACATTATACACCAGATTTTATGGTACATAAAAAGTAATTTTAATATTTTTACTGTTGAAATTAGTTTACTCAAAAGCATAAGAATCGCAATATTTAACCTGTTTAGACCAGGTGATTTTTCCTGTTAAGCCTAGCTCTATTTAAAAATTCATATTAAATCATTACTGTAATAAAACACACTGAATTTTATAGTTTATAATCATTCCAAATTCAGGTGATAAAATTTCAGCAACAAATATTTTGTTTTATACTGAATGTGTACAAAGGAAAAGATATTAAGTTTTTAAAAGAAAAATGTTAAGAGCAGTGGTAATTTTCTTCAGGTTTTTCTTATTTAGCAATATACTTTTTATGTAATAATTATCAAATGGAACATATGCCTTTTTTGAAAGAAAAAATTACTGTGGATAAAATGAGGGAGAACAGGTAAAATTTATAAAGGGAATAATTATATTGATATGAATAGAATGATAGACTTGTTTCTTGAATTTACATCCTTTCAGAACTGTCATTAGTCACAGTTTTGAACTCATAACTGGCATTGTAGAGTCACAGTTTTAAACCCTATTGCCACTGAAGACCGGTAATGTAGAGGAGCTGATGCATGTAAAATCTGTGTAGGCTCAAAGTCTTTCTGTTGACATGGTGTGGAAGTAATAATTTCCACCTGTAATCTTGATCTCCAACTCCAAACTACTACTGTTTGAAAGTTACAGCTATATAAATTTCATTATTTATGATTATAATGTTTAATTTCATTTTATGAATTACCCATGTATGTCAATTACTTTAATGATATCAGATTAAACCTAAAAATTTAATTATAGTTAATGCTCAATTCACTATGTATGTGAGTTATGTTTCTTAATTATGTTTGTATGATTTATTTACATTCTAAACTTTACAATGTAATCAAAATAAACTTGGTGAAGCTTGGGGACCAACATCAGCTGGCAAAACATAATGTGCGTGCTTGCGTTAGAATCTTATTATATACAATTTAAATAGTATGGATCTTAAGTAGTATTTTTTAAACTATATAGCTTTAAATTAAACTAATTTTAAATTAAATAGCTTTAAATTCTTGTGCTTTGTAGAAAGTTTGGTAAATAGGTGACTAATGTGATCAGCAAAGTCTGTAATTTATCAAATATAACGAAAGGTAATGAATTATTTTTTTACCTTTAATTTTTCTTTCTTATTTGAAGTAGTTACAGTATGAATGAAATGTGATGCGAGATGTGAATTAATTGAACACTTTTTATTTTATCACTGTGCTATAAATTATAAACTCCAGAGAATGTACCATATAACAAAATTAATTAACAATTAAAAGCATCCAATTTTATATTATAGAAATTCATAAAGATCTTTTTCATTATGTTGCAACTTAAGTATTGAAAGATTGCTTCACACACTTCTGACTGTAATTAAATGTAATAAATTCTTATTAAATGGAAATGAAAAATTAATTTTCTTATATTGTTGAAGAGAAGATTAGTCATTTTATATTTTGTATTCATTATAAATTATGATGGTTGATTGGTTATTAACATTGGGCACTCTGAAGCAACACAAGGGCTTTTATTGACAAATCTTGTAATTTTGAATAATACTCAAATGAGAAGGATGACACTTGAGCCGACACGCCATCTACACTACCCCTTTATGAGTACTTTGAACGACTGATTTAGCTTTGAACGACAGATTTTTTATGAAGTATTTCATAATGCATTTAAACAAAATAGCTTGTAAAATTTCTTCCATGTGCAAATTTAGAACTCTCTTTTTCCTTGTGATGTATATTGCCACCAGAACCGATCCTAGGGTGTCAGCCGCCCTAATGTGCTGCCCCTCTAGGGAATTTTTTTGCATTTTTTTGACAAAAACTTATCATTGTAATCTGTATAAAAGCAAAACATTAATAAAATATACAAATAGACTTAAAAATCACTTATTTCATCTATTTTGTTTTTCTAAATGGTAAAGCTATCTATTATTACATTGAAAACTTTTAATTCCCTCAAATGCATATTGAATTTAAACACCCTATTTCTTAGGTAATATTAACCATATTAGATGTTTTTGTAAAGCAACATTCGCAAGTCATTCGTGAGATGCCTTTGTTAAGCATCGATATACAGTGCCGCTGACAAGCAAGAAAACCTTTTTTTATTATAGTATTGACGGCTCTTTTATGATTTTTGCAATCAAATGAAGGATGCATGCAAAGAGTAGACATTAGTGAACAATTGAACACACTGTGCACTAATGTTCCATTTTTCTTAGCTATGCTATGCTATCATGATTTTAGATTTTTCAATAATGATTTAAAATTCAGCATATTTATTCAACTTGTTATAAGTTTTATTTTGAGAAATTCGTAAAAATTTTTGCTTGATTGATAGAATTATATGCTGCCCTTTGTTTTGGCTGCCCACGTGCGATGCAGGCCGTGGTTGCCGCATTTCTTTGTCTTTGTAATTTGTTATGATATTTTAAATCATACTCCATTTGAGTTTTTAATTTAACGTTGTATGTGATTTTAAAGTATATTATAACTCATCAGGATTATAAATTTATAGTTACAAAATCTCATCTTTTGCTGTTAATCTTTTCTGTGATGTAAAAAGAATATTTTATATCAAATTAATTTAACTAATTCACTTCGATTATTATACGAAATGTATATGGGGGGGAGACACATCCAAGTATATCAAAAATCCTAAAATTATAATGAAAATAATTTCACTTTTATTAAAGATCTCGCCAATTTTGGAAAAATTCAATATATTTTGTAAACTTTTTTTTCCTTTCTTTCAGCATATAATTTAAGAAATCGAAGATCATCAATCGAGCGAAGAAGACTGTATGTAGTGTGATACATTCATTTTTATATGGACTATTTAGCAAAAAATTCAATCCTTATTCATCCTGTGTTTTTAATTTAAAAAATCATTAATACTGTTTAAGAAATTCATTGCATATATTCTTTAAAATATGTATATTATTTGAAATGTATAATTAGAATTTTTGTAATGAAAAAATGCTTTTTTAAAAAAATAATTAATCAATTGGTTTTCCTGATATCTAATTATAAATTATATTTGAGGGTTAAAGAACTGCAAATTTTAATTTGACCTTGCTTAATTTTCTATTATATATATTATATAGCATTAGAATTCATATATTAAACATGCTTAACATTCTACCATATAGATCTAGTTAAATCTTCTTATTAATCTTCTCCAACCATTTGCAATTTTTATTCATTTATTATAATTAAAAGGGTTATGTTAAATATCCTTTAAATTTTGTATAGCAATTGTTAAAAAATCATTCACTGGTGGTCAATCTTGCTGCATTTTTTTAAAAAACTTTATTCAAACTCATGGATAATATAATGTTCTCTGTTGTGTAGTTTTTAAAATTCTAATTATTGTCAAATTTGTAAATTTGTTTGGATGGAGATGAAAATTTGCTTTGCAATTTAATAAAGGAGTAATTCGGTAAGGCTTTTAAAAATGTATACAGACTTTTAGTGCATTGGTTGTTGCAAGGATTTTAGCACAAATATTTGTCTAAGAATTCCCCAGGGGGTTAGGCAATAAATATATTTTTCTGGCTCTTTTGGATATATTATCACCCCACTAGTGAAAATAGAAATGTGATAAGGACAGAAGGCTGGAGTTCTCAGTTGTAAAACTTTTAAAAAATGTCTTTTTAAGAAAAGATTTTTTTAAGGGAAAAAGGAGTTAAAGGACCATGCAACTATAGATAAGGTCCTAACAAATGTCTTTTTATCACAATATATTTTAAAGAAGAATAGGTCTATGTAAAGCACTGAAAAAAATGAAGCAATTTCCATTTCGTTGAAGAGAAAAACAAGTAACATAAAAAGTTTCAGAAATAAGGATTGCCAAGCATCTGTGTCTGAACAAATTTTCAAATTTAATATGTAAAAGCAATTAATATTATTATTTTATTCTAGAATTTCTCTGAATGCTGTAATTTATTGTGTTAAAATAAAACTATTGTTCGGAATTAACCTAGCACAAATTTTACAAATGGCTTCTTGTGTTATTTTAAAAATTAGTCTTGTGAAAAATTTTATTTATATTATTGCCCCTCCCCCTTTTTCAAAAAAGGACATCTTTGAAATTAATAGCCTTTTTATTTTTGGAAGAAATATATTACTGCTGTAAGAGTAAGAAAAACGTATCAAAATCATAAAATGTCAGTTTTTTTTTCATTAAAGTATTTCCTCTTGAGTATTATGAGCTTCAAACAAATGCTGTCTGTTAAACGAGGAGATATCCTCAAAAACCGTCTATGCAAAACCTTCATCTTCAATCGATTAAAAAGTTCTAAAACTTTTTTAATCTCATTTTTTGGAGATTCAAGCAATAGCCATATCTTCCAAGAGATGTAGGTATAAAAATACCTGCATCTAAAGATAGGATCAATGTAGTATTTGGCGATAAAAATTTGACTGTTACATTGAGATGAATTTATTTATGTAGATTACTGGGAGTGTTATCTGATAGCAAAAACATCTTGAAGCTCAATTATTTTTTTTTGCTTTAAATATTTTTTTTATGAAGTCGTGTTGTTGAGCTATACAAGAACTTCCGCAATTTTCTAATTATGCAAAAGCGAAACCATACTGTGTGAGGGATACCTGTATTCAAAATAATCTAAATAACATATACTACTACCTAAATGCATTTCTGTTGTAGAAACAAGTGGAAAAAAGTTTATATTGTATTTGCTTGGGAAGTATTGCAAAGATGGGGGATGCTTCCACACTACTTAGTTGAATTAAGTTCATTTAAGTAGTGTCTATGGACAAAAATTTGAACTGCTGTGAATTAATACATTCTGCTAACTCAGAAAAAGCATCAGCAATTTGAATGTTTTTCTCTAAGTATTAAAAATAATGGCATAATTTTCTGTTATTGTTTAAAGCACAAATGCTGCCTTTTTACATCTTAAGACTCAAGATTCGCAATTTGTTTTTATGAAAAGCTATTTTGAGAAGGATTTAAAAATTAGTTTCATTACCTTATTTTAATCACAGAAAGAAAATTCTATAAGTAAACTGTTTAGAAAAGTTTTTTTAATGAATTTCAAGAAAATATAAGAATTAAAACCATATCACACAAAGATTTAAACACAGATTCATAAGAACACAATTTATTTGAGCAATACATCAGTGCTGGAAAATATCCACATACTTAAATCTCTCCTCTCAACATACTTTTAAAATATATTAACAAAGACAGCTTCATTTTTAAATGATTCAGAAGTAAAGTAAATGCAGCATTTCATACCTGTATATTTATATATTGCTTATATGAATTCAGATAAGTTCCTGAATTCTTACGCACAATTATGATTGCCCTAAGCTATGTTTTATAAATTTAAATCTCCATCTCTGAAGCCAAAAAAAAATAGAAAATAAAACTTTTCTGGCTTTTGCAAAGTAAGGCATTTACTAATTTCAAAAACGTATTACTAAGATTTCAATAGATATTGCTTTGTCTAAAAAGAACCTGTTATAATACATATGAATAATGAACAAATTACATAATAAAATATCTTGTAAATAGACCATGTGTTTACTATTTTGGCAACACAAACTATATTTTTCGTTTTCATATAACTATGTCATTTCTGTTAAACAATACTAAAGTATTTAATATTATAGTTGGAAATATATACTTGATCTTGAATTTCTAAGATGGATCATAATGCATCTTATTCTATCTAAAGATAGTGAAATGGGAAAGAATCAGAGTATCAATAATAATGTAAGAAAACCATTTCAGAGGTCATGTCACTCCATTTAAAATTACAATTCCCCATAAAAATATGCTTTACTCATGCATTTCGTAGCAGATGGAATTATCCTGTGACATTGATGAACATTTTTGATCAAATGTAAGTAATTAATACTAAAATAAATACATTTTCAATAATTTACCTAAAAATTACAAACATTAAAACTCAAATGGTTAAATAATGCAAAATTTTATAGGAATAAACTATTCCATACATGAAATTAATTTTAAAATATAAATTCTTTTTTTAAATAAAATCGAATTATACCAACATAAATTCAAAAAATTACTTCATTTCTAAAAAAATAACTTGAGATTCAATTAAATAATTATCAGTTCATTATTCAAGAATTTACCAGTATTAATGAAAAGAGAAATCCAGGATACAAGAAAGCTATAATTAATAGCAAAAAATCATAATAAATCTATTATTGTTCTTAGATTTAAACTTACTGCCTTATCTTTTAAAAGAATTCTTTGTTCAAGAGACAAGATTCCTTTTCCTCCATGTTACACACTTTTATTTACACAAAATTTCTAATTAATGAACATTAAATTTTAAAGCTAATAAAAATACATTTAGACTATGAAAATAACATACCAATACAATTAAAAAAATTTAGTTTTAGATATATATAAATGTATAGTCAACCAAACAACAAAATATTGCTGTAGTAGAGCAAGAGGAAAAAATTAATAAAATAATTTGTCATGTATTTTTCCCCCCTTACATTTAAAAAGAATTTAATTTCAAATGCTCAAATTTGTCAGC
>BMAO01034227.1:0-27444 GCA_019973975.1 Trichonephila clavata | reverse complement strand
TGTTGAAAACAGATCCGGACTTTGGTTCGGATATTTGACGCTCCGGATAATAAACGTTGGGATAAACGACGTTCTACTGTAGTTCAAAATTATTTCCGACTGAGTAGCCCTGATTATAGTTTACGTTGCAATTTTTTTATATTTATATCTTAAATCTGGGGGAAATTATTGCAAGTGTGGCTTGCTTTGTCCGAGGGCCCTCCCTGAGTTTGAGGGCCCAGTGCATGGCACCACCTAGGCCATTGGTAGCTACACCATGCCTACGTGGCAATGGGACTATATACGTCTATCGTTTTGGCCACATCTTTGAGCACCATGCAGGTGAAAGTACTTTTTGGATCCATCTTAACCATGTTTTCATGGAGAGTACCTCCACTCCTCTTTCCCTACCACCAACCTCTCGAGAGGATTTATTGGTTGACCAAATATATTCAGAGTGTTACCAATTCGCACAGGCACTATAGGTTTAAATATCCGGTATTCGATTTCGGGCACTCGGTACAGCAGTCAAAATGAGTAACTACTATCCAGTCTGGGCAGTAAGTTTAATTTCTTTTTCTTGTGTTCTTTATTATTTTAAACACGCACATGAGTTAAAAATTAGAAATAAGTATGGTATTCATTTCTGAAAATAAATCCACATTAAACTAATAAATTTTATATTTATTCTGATTAATTTTTCATATATTTTAAATATAAGTAATTTGTTTATTTATAACTTTTTCGACCCCCTACTGATGCAGAGTGATTGCATACTTTTGTGAACATTTTTCATCAAAGAAGTTTCATTTCTCATAATTAAAAAAAAATACACATTTATTACTAAAATTAATGAGATTTTCCCCCAAAATATATCTTAACAATTTACTATCAAGCTCCAAAAAAATTACTTTCCTCTGACAAGAATATTATTTTTGCTACCTCCAGGGCTCCATTTTTCTTTATTGCAATCTTTGAGAAATGAAGGTAGACTAAAGCTTAAGTCTGGTAATCTATGTTAAAAGTTTTTGTAAAGTATGTCTGTGTAAAGTCATATTTATTTATTTTTATCTTTAAGACTTCGAAAAATCGAAAGTAGCGTAGACGGGGCAAAGAATAAATGTCATTTCTCAAAAATGTACCAATTTTTTATTTTATATTATTATTACTAGACACATGCATGTGCGAAAATGATTTTAAAAAAAAGTAGTTATATATTTTTAAAAAATGCTTCCTGAAGTTAAACTAACATAAAGTTCAATCAAGGAACACATGTACTTTTTTTCTGAAATAATTTGATGACAAAAAAATTCTGTTTAAATTATGCAATATTTATTTTCTGTGGTGCTTAGTTTTAAAACACTGAGGTATGGATTTTTGAAAGACAAAATATAACCGCTTGAATTTAGGGGGGGGGGGTTTCCCTACGGTTTTGGATATCAACAAGTTTAATATAAATTAACCTGATTTCTTCCTTATATATATCATATTAATTTTTTTCTATAAAATATATTAACTCAGGGGCCGTGGGTAGATTAGTGGTTAGAGCATCGGACTCCAGATCGGAGGGCCTGGGTTCGATGCCTGGGGTATATCAAGCCCACAAAAGTGACACGGGAAGCAGAATCATTTCTGTTTGGACGTAGCTGGGATTACTATTCGGCTATTGTTCCTATTCCTATGCCGGTGATGGTTATGGTAACCGTGTCGGCCACTTCTGTGTCTGTTGGATAAAGGGAGGTCAAATGTTAACTTCTCTTAGGATATAAACGTCGGTGTGGCAGGTCAAACAAAACTACATGACCATTAAGATGTCACTAGTGCCCTAGCAGGAAATGGGTCATTTGATGGAGATTGCAGCAGTCTCATTAAACTGATTCTAAAATTCAATGTGCTTACTCCTGTAAATGTTATGAAATTAGGATCATAAATAAATTGAACTAAAGTACCTCTAAGGTATTCGCCTCATTTTATTGATTTATAAAATTCAATTTTTGCCTTTTTCGAGATGCAAAGTTATTTAATTAATGCAATGATTTCAAAAAAGAGCAGACTTCTGGTATCTTTCGTTTCCACAATGTGGAGCACGAGCCAAAACAAGTTGTCCACTCCTGATTTAGATAACTTTGGAATAAATTTGTCAATCTTGAACATTCCTTTTTGGTTATTATTCACATATTGAAAATTGTAATGAGTTTCTTGAGAAAAAATCTCCTAAATTATATTATTCCGTTAGAATTAAATCTCACTCTGATTATTATAAAAATAAGTGCAATTTTTTATGGTAATCTTAAAGTAAGTGGATGAAATTTATTTTCTTCCAGAGTATTTTCATAAGTTTCTTTTTAAACGTATTTTTTGTGTAAAGATTTAATAGAATAACATTTCGAAAACGCATCATTCATTCCAATTTTTCTCATCAAAAATTGTTTGTAGCGAACACAACATACTTTTTAAAAAGAAACTTAACTTGAATAGCGAGAAGAATTACAGTTCAGAAATAAATTAAATATGAAGGAAAATTTTTAATGAAGAATTATTTTTTACTATTTTTTTCTTCCAAATTTCCCCCGTATATTTTATTTTTATATCAATGCATTCATTTTAAATCGATTTAACGAAAAGCCAATAACAAATTTACGAAAAAGAATAACAGTAATACATCGAAATATCATTTCTTTAGCGCTTATTTTGTCATCACATTTTAAATCATGCTTTTAAACATTATTTTTCTTAATACACAGTGAGCTCAAAGGCTCACAATATGTTCCAAACTCTTTCTGACTCTATTTGTTGAAATATTTACTTACTACTGTTTGCTTTTTATTTTAGTTCCTCCAAGGTGGATCATTGAACCCTCTGATGTCTTCGTTGTCAAAGGAAGGAGTATAACAGTGGATTGCCAAACCGAAGGATTTCCTCAGCCTAGGGTTAGGTGGACAAAAGCAGAAGGTATTGAATTTATTATTTTTAAGTGACGAACTTCAACCCTGTGGCCGATAAGTTGATAGATGTGCGAAGATCTTTTTTTTTTATTGATTCAATGAACATTTTTAACAATGAAAACTTTTTAACAAAATACATGGAGGAAGAAAAGAGTAGAAGGCATTTGGTTTTTTATTCTATCAGTTATTTATTTATTATTATTACATCATTCCAAACAATTTAAAGTTTTATTTAATCATTTTAATAATATGATCTATCTTTTACAGCATTTCTTCTTTAATATTACTGAATTACTTTTCTGAGACTCTCAATCAGATACATTTTTTATTTAGTCCTGATGTAAATCTAATTATAAATTTTACTTGAAATTCTTGATTCTAAGGACTTATAATTTTAAAATCTACTTTAAAATTTTATATTGTATACTTTTGATCAGAGTATTTCTCAGGAGGACTTTGTGCCCGAATTTCAAACCAAACAATAATACTTTTGATTTTTCTCTTTCCCAAGATTTGTGATCAAAATGTTTTTTGTGGCTAAAGACCTCCTTAGTTCTCTTTCAAACTTTTAAAAAGAATCTCCTTATTAAACTTCCCTGATGGTCTTCAAAACTTTCAAAACACCAAGAAAGTGCAACTTTACCACTTTTAAATTATGCAAGCATATGTAATGCTATCTATAATTCATAAAAAAAAGGGGGGAGATGGTACAGAGTAGATTTCTCATTCTGTAGTCGCACACATTTAAGCAGTTATTTGTTTTGGAATTCCATATAGTTCCACGACAAAAGGAAGAGCTTTTTAAAATGCATTGTCTGATATAGATTTGTCGTTACTAGGAATGAAAAATTTATTGCTCTACATATTTCTGATTGTGTTTGTTGTTAAACCCTGACTGGATAACCCCTCCCCTGTGTTTAAAACGATGGATCCAGGAGACCACACAGAATGTCATGCAAGATATCAAAGGGCTCCCAGTCTTTGACACCCGACAACACAGTCATATTGTTCACCTAGCCTTTTGAAATCATACAGACACGCCACGTGTTCTGAATCAGGAATTTAGCTTCTTTGATGTTCAATAAGTGTTCATATGAACAGCGCTACAACGGTTACGAGCAGGTCGACAATTATCCCGATTTTTATAAAACTGGATTTGATTCAAGTGCCCCCCCCCGGTTACAATAATAAATTACACTACTATGACAAAAATGGAGCTACGTTAATTATTTTAAAAAAATCCTGGCTTTTCGAGTTACAGCATGAGGAATGTTTTCCGGTGGGGAGGCATTGAAGAAAACAAACTTATCTAGCTTCATCCTCATACGGGTCATAACCTGGAATGATGTAATTAAGAGGAATTGGGTACACATACCAATCACTCTTGTTCGCATAGCCACTACTTTGGATAACAGCCTTCATATTTCAAACGAGTTAGGCTCTGTAGCTTATAAGTTATTGTGTTTTAACCATTCCGTTCCATGCCCTATATTCTACTTTCAATAAAATAATGCAAGACCGCATATTACTTATGCTCTCATGACCTGTCTTAGTATGAGTGTTCAATTGCTTCATAGCCGGTATATCTTTTAGCTATATCATCCACCCAGAACATCATTCAATAATGTATTACCGACAGATTGATTCGCCACCACTAGCTAATCACTAGAACTAATGAACTCTTCAATGGGCAAATATGTCTGGGCGAGTGTGTATGGGACAGGAATATTTTAATAAATCCCACTGGACTCCTGAAGACAGTTCGATTAACAGTCTGGACAAGCGAAGGAGTCACGTGTGCAAGTGAATTTTTGCGTGCGTGGGCGGCAAATGAACTTAAATTTCTTGTTTTGTATTTATAATATGCTAGATAGAAGAGATCAAACCTGTGTTATAAGATTCAAAGTGCGATTGCTATACTTTAGAATTAATTATTTTTGCATGACCTTTTATAATCTATTTTCAATTTGAGTAGTAATTTAATCATAACAAGTAATATAAAAAAAAAATTTAAGTCAATTCATACTTAGATCAACAAAAAAAGTTTATTTTAGTTACTCTTTATTAAATAGATACAACTAATATAAATATGTATATACATATGACAGAATCACAACATTAAGTGGCAATTAATTTTTATTAATTATTATTTAAGTTTCGTATTGTCATCCAAAACAATCGATGTAAAATACTAAAATCAATATATAAAATTTCATTTCAACTTAATGCTTTTAAACTTGAGGGGGAAAAAATCTTTTAAAGATTTTTTTTTTTACCCAAGTCGCTAAAAATAAACCAACGTGGCTGTATCTGTAATTCTTTAAATACTTAATTTCAGACAATTAATTTTGATTAATTATAATTAGATTATCTCGTATTGTTACCCAAAACAATAGTGTTTAGAAAACTTCAGCTCAAATGAGTTCTTTAAAACGTGAGAAAAAACCTTTTCAAATTTTGACACAAGTCGCCAAAAGTGATACCACCGTTTCTGTTTTTATAATTCTTTGAATAATTAGTTTTAATCAACTAATTTTTCATTAATTTTAATTAAATTACTGTATTGTCACAAAAATAATCGTGTGTATAAAATTTCAGCTCTATTGAGTGCTTTAAAATGCATTTTATTAACGATTGAAAGTTTGAACAAGATAAATATAGAGAGAGTGTGTGAACTAATACAGTAGGAATTGAATAATAGTTGCGTTATTGCTCACGTGTTTATTCACTGTTTGATGCTGCTTTATAGCATTGTTTTAAAAGTGTGTTGTCACTTTTCAAACCATATATAAATAACGACTATTTACATAGCACGTGCATTAGTAAATTATGTACACATATTAAAGCATTTCTTTCCTTTTTGTTTCAGCTAAGTGAAACTATATACATTAAATAGAGAAATCAACGTATACTCCCTTTTTCACAGTCTTACTGTATTTTATTTTACTATTATTTATGGGAAAAGAAATTCGCTTTTTACTATATTATTAATAGAAACATGCAGTTCTGATCAATTAAAATTTATAATGCAGGTTGCGACGAAAACAGTATCGAATGAAAGTTACATGTGTTACAATCAAAAGTGAACAGAGTATTTAAGATAAATATCTAGCTGAATCTATCAGCGGTATGCTATTAACATTATAAATATCAAGACAGCGTCTTCAGCGATGTACAATGCCCTTAAATGTGTAACAAACTTAATTGCGTAATAGAACATATTCAATTGACCAAATGGTTTGCCAATATACTTCGGCTAACTTTAAGGTACAGTTGGATAATCCGATGTTACACTGACAGTGCATGGCTGAGTAATATATATGCAGATGGGAAAACTCAATAATTAAATTCAATTAATCTAAATCTGACGTATATACATTTTGCACACAACTTCACTGGCATGAAGTGAGTACAGCTCGTGTAAGTTATATTCATTAACACTTATTAACTTGAAGGAAGCGTAATTTTTATGATTTAATACTAATTTGTAAATAACTTTTAAAGATTTATACTACACAGTGTAACATTTATACAACTTTGTAATTGAATTTGATAATAATGCTTTTCAGTAAGTATTTATTTTAATTGAATACTTACTGAAAAGCATTAAATATTTAAATAATATTTTAAGATGTCATGCATAAAATGTTCATGTATATATATTTCTAATTTAATTAAACTTTATTTCTTTACCTGTGAAGCTCTAATTATCTGACCTGTGTGTGAAGAGTGGTTTATGCTCATGTATATATGTGTATGTGTAAGAGTAAGTGTGTCTTGTAAGCATTTAAATTTTCCTCTGGAATGTGTATGTGTGTGAATAAATATGATTTATAAATTAAATTAAGGTTACAGATCTAACTTAAACGTCATTTGCTTGTGTTTGAAATGGAATTTTATCCTCTTATTAATCTTGGACTGATACAAAACCCACGAACATAAATCAAATATTATAAAATGTAATTTAAATAGAAAACTTAGACATTGTATTGTAGTATGCTAATTTTTCACTCTAGTAATTACTTCAACTTTTCTTAACTAAGTCTTTAGGTTACAAAGTTATTCCCTTCTAAATATTCCTCTAAAGTCAAGTTAAAAATGGTGGCTTACGGGTAGCGTTTGTGCCTGCTTCGTAATCCTAAGGTTACAGGTTCGATTCCAGCTGGAGTCGATTGATTTTCTGGATGCGAAAATCGTAGGCTCACAAAGTTGTACGAGATCCTTTTTGAGTAAATTCGGCTCCGGTGCTCTCGGGAAAATTAAATCCAGGCAATATATAGCTTCCGACGAGAGATTGAATCAAAATTAGTTCAAGCATCATAATTCGGTTGTGAGAGCCGCCACCATCATGAAATATTTCTCTCATTTGAGAACATGCCATGTTTGCAAAGGCGAAGTTGCCAGTATGTAGCCCATTAGAAAAAGGAAAAAAAATAAGTTAAAAATAATATTTTTGGTAATGTAATTCTGATTAATTAATGCTAGATATGCTGATTTTTGGTTTGATTGATTTCAAAGTACTTAAACACATTGCTTGTAGATTCTATATTTAGAAAATGATAATTTTATTATCAGAGAAGAGTAGAGAGAAAATTTAAAGGGCTCTATTTGGTTTTTACTATATGTTTACTCAACTACAAAAAAATTTCAACTTCATTTGAAAAGGTAAATATTTATTTTAGGAATCAAGTCTAAGAAAAGAATTCTTGTTAAAACCTACGTATAAATTCCTAATGAAATTTCATACTAAATATTATATTATGTGTGTTATTAAACCTCCGCGTACGAATAAGTTTTTATACTTTCCGGTCCTGAAATACGGGGCGATTTTTTTATAGTTTCTTTATCTACATATGTTACAGTTCACATCTTCATCAGTTGTTTTAAAATAATACAAGAATTTTAATAGCTTTTAGTTTTCAAAAAATATATAATAGATGGGTAGGTCAAAATTTTCATTATTGACAAATTGAGATGTCTAAGCAACAAGTAAAAGCGATCAAGCTTCATAATTTTTAAATATATTTTGGCGTGTTTATAGATTCTCTTTTCGACCAATACCAATGATAATCTGGCTATTTTACTAGACCTTGCAATAATAAAAGGGCAAAAAATAACATCATTTCGTCAATATTTGTTGGAATCCAGGATTTATGCTTCCCTGGGGATGAGGAGAGGAATGTTGAGAGGCAAATATAGATGTTTCACAAATTCACAAATGCACGGGGGGGGGGGGGGGAATCAAGCAAGAGAAAAGAAATTGATGAACCCTCTAGTGCCATCTGGAAGCAAAAATAAGCATCAAATGAGTTTATTTTTTAAACCTACAAGGGGAAAGAGCGGGATCAGTATTGAAATAAGGGGAAAACATCCTTAACGGACGATTTTCACATGACCCATAATCGGGACATGAAATTGATACCCCGCTCAAATCGCGGGATCTGTAGGCGGAGGGTTAAAATAATAAATTAATCTACCATTGAGTGAATACGTTAACTTGAAATTTTGTGTTGTTGAATGTATGTAATTAACATCTATATATTTAAATTTATTCTCCTACTTTCGTTAAGATTCAAGTCAAAAAACTTTTTTCAGTAATTTTTTTCAATTATATTGTAACAAATTTTTTCTTACTTAATATATTTTCTATTTGTAAAAAGTATCATTTAGCGTATATATATATTAGCAAACATGTTGATACGTATATATATATGAATAATTTATGTTTTATGTGATAAGATGAATTGATTACTTAAAATAATTAGACATTTTAATTTCAGACGTCAGTAAATTTAACAGTTGATTTAATTTGCACTAATTCACTTCTTCATTTGCATAATTAATTGCACTGTTCTATCCTTCAGGTGACAGTCCTCGTGATTACAAGGCCATTGTCAGCAGCCCCCATTTACAAGTCTTCGAAAATGGATCGCTATCCATCACAGATGCAACAGAGTCAGACGCTGGTTACTATTTGTGTCAAGCTTCCAACGGAATCGGTCAAGGGCTCAGCAAAGTAGTTAGGCTTAAGGTCTACAGTAAGTGAATAATTTATCTTTCTGCTAATTAGTGGTTAGAATAAATCCCATTGTTTGAATCAGACCGTAGATTTAATTTTCCTCGTCATTTAAACGGGAACTAGAGAGCCTTGTGGGTTCTTCATCTCCGGACAGCTTGAAATTAATTTTTACAGTCGATAAAAATCACCAGGGAGATTCTTTTTTGTGGCTTTTAAGGTATCCAAACACGTTCGGAGTACATTTTTTTAAAAAAAATAACGCACTAAAATTTTAAAATTGCACATTTTTAGGAATCAATACCAATATCAATACTAATTTTTAACGAACAATTTTTTTTAAAAACATTTATCTGAATTTTGCAAAAATTACAATTTTTTGCGAAATATTAGAAATAATTTTGAAAAATCGCATAGAATTTAGAGAAAAAAGGTTATAAGATTACATCAGTTAAAGTATTACTGAAAAAAAAAATTAGATGCTATTATCTAGAGAATGTACTTAAGTTTTAATGTTTTAGGAAAATTTAAAAATTTTAGAGCTCGTCGAGTAAAAATTATGAGAAATATGTCATTCTTTATGAGACCATCATTTGGATAGCATGCCATTACTCAACAAATATTTATGGAATAAGAATTACTTTAGTACATTCTCTGGAAAATAATATAAATATCCGGTTCAAAAAGTGTTATAGAAATACACTCATAATATTTTGAATTATCAGACTCGCAATGATAGATTTTAAACAAAGTAAATGCCCTCTTTTAGAAGGTTAAAGACCTACTTCCGGTTTTTCTAAATTTATAAAATTGATTGTGATTTGGTCTCTAGGAGCGAAGTAACAAAACAAAGTATGTTTTGTGAATCCAAATTATAGCCCTATTAAAAAAAAATAATAATAATAAATGTGTTTTGACCGAATTTGGATAGTTCAATGTTTTCAGAAAACTTCAGTTTGCCCATTCTTGAGCAGACTTCATTATCATTTTTACAAATAAATTTCATTATGATTTAGCAATCAGTTTCAGACTTTTTACTTTAAGAAATTCTCTTTCAGTGCGAATTGAATATTTTGTCGCGTGCTTAGTTTGATAATGATGACAAAGATATGTTCTACATAGCTGTTATGTCATTGTCTATACAAATAAATAAAATTGAAGTGTCTGTTTGTAATTTCAAATTAGCAGCTTTTTACTTAATGCACTAAAAATATATACGGTACTCATAACAAAAAACCAATTTTTAAAATTTTTGTCTGTCTGTCTATTTGTCTGTCTATCTGTCTGTCTGTCTATCTGTCTGTCTGTCTGTCTATCTGTCTGTCTGTCTGTCTATCTGTCTGTCTGTCTGTTTGTTCCGGCTAATCTCGGAAACGGCTGGTGCGATTTTAAAAATTCTTTCACTAATGGAAAGCTACATTAACGGGGAGTAACATAGGCTATATTTTATTCCCGTATTCTTACGGGAACGGGAACTATACGGGTGAACGTGAAACTGAATGCCAAGATGAACGCCAAATTGAACGCCAAGCTGAGCTAATGAAGTCGTTGTTTTGGTTACTGGCGACCGATGGCCTTCATGAGACATAATAGTGTTACGTGCACATGATAATACGCTGAGACGTGCCATAACTTTTTTTTAGGATAGTTATCTCACTGTTCAGTTAAGTAGAGCATCGGCTGTTTCGGATGCACTTTTAAAAATAATAAATCAAGGCTTCATAAGCAAAAAGCAATGCAAGAAACAAAAAATTGATAAGTTTTATGGTTAGTTTTAATCCTTTCTTTTTTTTTTTTACATTTTTAGTCACATTTAAACAATAGTTATTATAATCCCAATCTATATCTATACAAATAAATAAAATTGAAGTGTCTGTTTGTAATTTCAAATTAGCAGCAATTGTTTGCGGGGGCGGGGGTTTAAGGGGCGTTAGAAATTCCGATTTTTAAGTTATTAGACGTACAGTCTTGAAACTTAGTAAGTACATTCCTTTCATAGGGTAGAGATACGCTACAAAATGGGTTTCGTGAAAATTGCACTCAAGTAGCGTTGCGGGACTTAAGGGGCGTTATAGATAATTATTTCCATTTTTAAACTATTAGACGCACAGTCTTTATATTTGATAAGTAGATTTCTTTTATAGAGTAGAGATCAGCTATAAGAAGGTTTTGTGAAAACAGACCTCT
Organism: Trichonephila clavata; assembly: GCA_019973975.1. NCBI lineage: Eukaryota > Metazoa > Arthropoda > Arachnida > Araneae > Nephilidae > Trichonephila > Trichonephila clavata. The sequence goes on along the minus strand of BMAO01034227.1, from coordinate 16,317 downwards.
AAATGGCGTTGCGGGGGATTTAGTGGCGTACTAGATAAATATTTTCGTTTTTAAACTACTTCACCTCCCTGCTTGAAAATTGATAGGAATGTTTCTTTCATGGAGTAAATATCCGCTACAAAACAGGTTAGGGAAAAATTGACCCCCAAGGGGTGTTGAGGGGTGTTAAGGGCAGATATAAATAATTATTTCTATTTTTAAACTATTAGAGGCACAGTTTGAAATTTGGTAAGCAGATTCCTCTCATAGGATAGAGATTTTCACAAAATGTGTTTTGTGAAAATCGACCCCTAGGCCGCGTTGCAGGGGTTCAAGGGGCGTTATTGATAATTGTTTTTTTTTTTCATTTTTAATTTATTGGACGCACAGTCTTTAAATTTTGCTAAGCAGATTCTTTTCATAGTGTGCAATTCCCCTACAAAATGGGTTTTGTGAAAACAGACCCAGAAGTGGCGTTGCGGGAACTCAAGTGGCGTTATAGATAATTATCCCCATTTTTAAACTATTAGACGTACAGTCATGAAATTTGATAAGCAGATTCCTTTCGTAAAGTAGAGAACCGCTACAAAATGGGTTTCGCGAATATGAACTACCAAGTTTAATTTCGGGAGATTAAGAGGCGTAATTGATAAATATTTCCATTTTAAACTATTTGATCATCCTGCTTGAAAATTGGTAGGCATGTTCCTTTCATGGAATAGAGTTCCTCTAACAAAGAGTAAAACGAAAATTGACCCCCAAGGAGGGTTGCGAGGGGTCAAGAGGAGTTACAGAAAAAAATTCCTGTTTTTAATTGTTAGACCCATATACTTGAAATTTGTTAAGCATGTTTCTTTTGTTGAATAGGGATCCACTAAGAATGTATTTTAAGCAAATCAAGTTGTGGGGGGGTGCAGGGGTTACTGGGACGTATTGACGAAAAAAATTACTTTTTTCGAGCTACAAGAACTATAATAATGAAATTTTGTTTGCATTTTCTTTTGTTGAGTTGAAATCCGCTAAGAGCGGTTATTTTGGAAAACGGCTCTCAACGGGATTACGGGGATATTGATAGTAAAACTTTTGTTTTTTTTCTGTTAGATTTAGACTTGAAATTTGGCTTGCATGTTCAATTTATGGAGTAGAGATCCACCGAAAATTGGTTTTGCGGGAATCCACTTGGTTTTTGGGTTACGAAAGAGCAAACATCATTCTATGCTTCAATTTTAGAGATTTTTAGAAAACACAAATTAGATGAGTTCTGCCCCTTTTTTTTATCAACAGGCGACAGTTATAGGTATAAGTATATTTTTCAATACAATCGAATTCTTAATGCAGGACTTAGATATCAATAATTTATACATATATATAAGCAGTAAAAATTTATAAAACATCATGAAATTCCCAGCGAAGCGGGCGGGTAACAGCTAGTATACTAAATATAATACTTCATTTTGTCACTTAATTCTACAACAACATAATTTACCTTCAATTCTGCTTTAAAATACCTACTTTTAATTCTACTTTTTTTCTTCGTATCAGGCCTTAAAAATAAAATGACGCAACGGGTAGAGAAAAAAAATTATCTATAAAACAATATCTGTAAAATTAAGGTATCCAAATACCATAAAGTCGAGATTTTTTCGAATTTTGACAAATATTTTTATAATTTTTCTAAAAGCCCATCTTAATTAGCTTCATAAAAATACCAAGTTTATTATTTTCCATTCCCTAGAACAAAAACTACAAGTGTTTTAGTGAAATAAATGCCACTACTTTAAGCAAAATATGTTATACTTTAAAATACATTTTACTCGAAATTTGTTTTCTTGAAAATGATCAAACGGGAATCAGAATTGCTGAAAAATTTTGAAAATAATTAATTGAAGTTTTTTGTCTACCTTCTGTACAATAGTAGAAATGTTTTAACCTTCATATTTATCAATCACTGTTTTATTACAAAATTTACAGCCCCTTATGTGAATACTACCACTGTTTTTATTAAGCAATTTCATATAACTAAAATAAAGTGTTCTAGTTTTTCTAAAAATTAAAATATGTCTTATCTTGAAGATCATTTTAAAAATGAATAGAAAAACAATACATCAGAATAAAAAAATTAAAATTTTGTTTATAAACTTTTTGTTCAGAATGGGCCCCGTTTATGAAATTTTTTGTCAATTTTTACCAATTTTTTACCATTTTAGTAAGAATAATTTATTTTTCTCTTCTAAATTTTAGCATATTTTTTGAAAAATGTGCTAAACAAATTTAAAAGCAACAAAAAATCCCTATATTTCCGTTATTTTATAAAAAAAATTGTCGCAAGTAGTCGGATACCTTAATAACTGTCGCTAAAGAAAAACGGACAATACGTGATATTCCTCTCTTCTCTGGTCCAATAGCACGCAAGCAGCACCAAATTTGGTCATCATAAGATTGCGGTCAATATACTAAGTAGGACTAGCCACTCTATCCCCATTTGATTTATTTGAGCAAACCTGATAGAAAACAGGAGGCGGAATGGATTTGGCCCGCAGGCCATAATTTACTGACCCCTTCTCCAAACAAATGAACCAGAAAATAGTTCTCCATCAGGCCAACTCAGGCTAGTTATTGACAGCTTTTACTTAACATTCCAAATTTCGAATCACGATACAAAAACTGTTGCAATGACGTTGCTTATTTTTGTGCTTGAAATGAAATTTTAATTTGTTTGAAGTTCTTTTTAAAACTGCCCAGAGAAACTTCTTCCTTTTAGTTTATCTAGAGCTTAACTTTTCCACTTTTCTATTCATTATTCAGTTATGTTACACTCAATAAATAATATTAAGATGCTTAGATTTTAAAAAAAAAAAAAAGAACGTGAATAGCTAATAGAATAAAAGGTTATTTACATAAAGATAGGCAATGGAAAAATGTCTATTTAAAGTATGAATTTATGTAGCCTGTAAGAAGTATTACAAATATTAGAAATTTATAAAATCAAAATTGAAAGCATCTCTTTTAAAAAAAGCTAAACATTTTGCAAATTTAATGTACTACCCTTAGGGCAGAATCACGCGGAAAAAAACCATAGTATTTAGTCTTAAATAATTATTTATGGCAAATGGTCCGCAGAAAAGTTCCTCATAATGTAGAACGATTTATTCGGGAGATGAAATTCGCTTTCTCTGATGAAAATGTTGAGAATGAATTCCCTTATTTTGTATATCTTGAGGAACAAAACACACTAAAATCAATATTACTAATAGAAAAAATCTCAAATTTGAAAAATATTTCTTTACAAAATTACTTTTTATATCACACTTTTTCGAATATTTTGAAAAATTCAAATTTAAAAGCCTCTTTTATTGCGGAAAAATTCCAATTGAATTTTTATTCAAAATATTGAAAGAATGGTGATTCAAATAATCGCCTATATATATATATATATCAACTGTTATTCATTACAAATCTTAAAATTATTAGTAGTGAATGTAAAACGTGCGATTAAGTATGCCAGGGTCGGGCAAATAAAAGAGCCCGTGTCCACATGCAGCCCACCAAGGCTGTCAGAAAATCCACTTTGGATCGAGATTCCTTTTATGAAGAAATTCGCTGAGAGATTTTCCTTATGTTTTATTCGACATATATTTGTGGGCAAAGTTTTTCTTGCATGAGGGTCAACAAGAATAAATAGAAATGCAATTTGGCTGAGATTAACTTGCAGGCTGTGATGATAATTTAAACAAACAATCTCACTCCTGATTTAAAAAAATATTCCAGAAAAGTATGATAAGGTTCTAAAATTAAATGTGCTTGCAGCTACAGACGATATAAAAGCACAATAAATGAACTGAATTAAATTGCCCCTATTTTATCTAACATAATGTTGCAAATTTTGTATAAAATACTGTAAATAATTTGTATTTGGATGTGCAATGCATTTATATTACGCTATGCTATATTTATTTTTTGTTAAAATTGTAACATTCACAAGCAACGCTGTCCCTTGCGTTATAATGGCGATTCAATGGGAACTTGGCGATAGATCTAAGTTGGCATCATTTTTGGCGACCAATTTGCGACTTGGCAACCATATTGGCGAGTTCAGGACCCTCTGGGTTCTTCTAGAAATTAGTGGAGAAATCCACTAATTTCTCGATATTTGGCGCAAGCGGATCTTACTCGAAGTTTCCGCCAAGGCTATAAATAGAGCTTCACACGCTGAAACGAGCCAGTCTGGTTTTAACTAGCGCCTAGTAAACTTGCCTTGACCGAGATTAGCTCGCTTGTGCTTGTGAGTAATCTTTTACATATATGTATTTTAGATACTGATAAGGGTTGGGGGTAACCTAGTAGTTAGAGCATCAGACGCCATCCCGGAAGGCCTGGGTTCGATGCCAGATGTCACCAAATACCCTCCGCGTACACACGGAGTACGTGCTCGTTAAATCAGTGGGTCCGAAAGTCTTGTAGGCGGTCGTAGCAGCTGTCGCCATTTATCGTGTATGAACCGATATGCACGGTGCTCAAAGCTAAGAGCAAACGACAGGCATACACCTAGCCCCTGGCCACGATGAATTTCATGGGCCTCGATTTGACAGGTGACATTAGAAACAACAAAAACACAACAAATACTGATAATCTGAGTATCTGAGTGCTGTTGAAGACAATCACAGCAGACGGGCTATGTTGTACGGCAAACGACAGGCGTGCAATATAGTCCGATGCCATGAGAAATTTCGTGGCCTTCGATTTGACCACGTCAGACAGGTGGCATTAGCAACAACAAAAACATGTATTTTAGATACTGATAATTGTATCTGAGTGCTGTTAAAGGTATGAGCATCTGAGATATATTGTGTGAATATTGCTGCTGCATCCTATATTTCAAGGATTGTTTTTGCGACAGTAAATAATCATCTCTCTTAAATAACTGACTTGTTGTGTTATCGACTGATTTGCATAAAATCCTGGAACCCCGATCAACGTAACAATATTTATTATTTGTTTGTATTGAATGCAATCATCTCCGTCATCCTCCGTTCCTTCAAAATGGCCCGCGTGAAACACAAGTTGTACTCCTTTAAACTATGCGTTTTTAAAAGCAAAGTAAAATAAAATTTTGAAGGGCTTCATAAATTTGAGAACCACATTGTGAGTCATAAAATAAGTTTATCGATTCTTCGTCATAAATGCAGCATTTTCTGTTAAATCTAAAGCAGTTATTCCATTATTTAGGTTACTTTTTTGATATATATATAAAGCTTAAGCTTTAACTCTTCAGCAGGAAACAATCTTTAATTTAATAATGCATTCAAGCGAAGTTCATCTACCTTAACTGTAGAAAAGATACAATGAAATTAAATGGGGGAAAAAATTGCTATCCTCTTTAAAAAGATTCAAAGGAAAAAAAAATTTCAAATAGCAAGCTAGCTACCACATATTGTTTTTCTTTCAACAGAATCCGGGATTTGTTTTTGTTTACTTTTGATCACTTTTACCATTTCCTGCTGCAACCTTCCGGTGGTGCTCTTTTCGAAAAGAGAGAAAAGGAAAATCGAAAAATAAATGCTCTCTAAACATCTTTTCCATTTCCCTAATTTTCTTTGTATTCTTCCAAATGGTCCCTGGATGACTGAACTGTGTGTAATGACATGTAAAATCGTCATGCTAAAAAGAACCACCTACTTTCCACGCTTAATGTTATAGCGTTAACATTAGTACTAGTGTTCACTGTCTCAGAAAATTGCTGGGAACTTTAGCACATTCTTGGCATCCGCTTTTTAGTACTAGTCTTCTAGTACTAGTGTTTGTGGGCGCAGTTAGCTAGATATAGTTGATGTCCCATGATTTATTGCGAACTAAGTGTTTTAAATTCTTTAAATGTGCAAACATATCAGATTTATCCTTTCTAGAAATTTAGATGTATTTTTTGGTTCCTTTACGTTTATTGTTGCAGAAGGGTACCGCAACACTTCTTTTGGCATTTTTTTTTTGTTACGGTAAAGAGATTATTTTTTTTCTTTAGTATTTCGGTTCATTAACAAAACTCTATCGAAGTATTTTGCCTTCAAGGCTGTTTTTATTTAAAGCTAAGATAGCAAAGACTTGTCACAATTTATGCCTTCTAGCGCAAAAAAATAATTTTTTTTTATATATATTCACTCTATTTTGCCAAAGTAAACTTTTAGACAACACCGGATAATGTAAAGCTGGAGGAAAAAAGACAAAAAAATTGAACTAGATAGAAAGGTCATTAAATGGTCGTTTAGGATATTTTTTTAATGTTTTTGTTAAAGGTAAATTTGTGTTTTAGTCTGGATTTTGACCAAAATGAATATGTGACTTTTTTTTCATTTTGCACCCTTCTAAGCTCATACATTATGAAGTTAACGTAGTTGGTTCAGTTCTAGTTCAATTCTTGTTATTATATATCGTTGACGTAAAAGATTGCTGAAATTGCCTTTTAACGATTGCTTTTTTAAAAATATTTCTTTCTCTTCTAATATATATACAACGGTATTATTTTCATTTATTTGTAGAAAACTGATTTCTCTCTCCGAAAATGACAAAACTTTCCATCTCCTGATTATTTTTTTATCATTCCATATACTTTTTACTTATTTTTTTTGACCATTATATAAGTCATCTCAGTTAATACGTTACGAAGTTAAACCATTTTTTAGGTCTTATTTTGTATGTACTATCATTATATTTCGTTCACATATAAACAATTGTTTAAATTCTTTTATAGCAAACTGTTTTTAATTAAATATTCCATTGTTTTACACAAAGATATTATTTTTCATTTAATTCTAAAAATCCAGTGATAAGGTTTCTAATCTATTTTGACAATTTTTTACTTTTATGTGAATTTAATGATGAAAAAACAATAGTTGGGACAATCTAAGAAAACCATAAACATTCATTAAAAACATTGAAACCAATGAAACAGATTTATTTTTTCACATAACATTTTTTTATGTAAAGCAATCAATCTAACTTAAATAAAATTCTCACAGGCACGCTGAACTGAGCAGAAAGAGATAAATTCTGAGTTAATTTTTTCTAGCTTTATTTTCCACTTTATTGTTTTTGTTACTTTTATTATGTGCATTAATATTGCACCAAATCTATTTGTTCTAAATTATTTATACCGGAATAAAAGATTGCATAATTCTGATCCAGATTCTGAACTTTAAAAATATGCTGACTCAAAACTATCTTATTTATATATAAAATAATCATGTTCCCCTCCCCTGTATATACTCTATTTATGGATCCAGCCATCATCGCCACATATTAGCATACATGGACTGGGCCCTTAAGTTGCCAAAATCAGAGATTAGATTCATTCAAAGTTGATAAATATTAATTTTGAATCAAATAAAAATGCATTGGTCTATCAAATTAATTTCTTAAAATAGTTAATTTAAAAAACAGAGTTATATGTCGAAAGCAATTTCAAGCGTTTGAAGTTTGCCATAAAAATGTATAATACATTTGTGGAATTAAAATAGCAGTCATGTGTCTCTTTCTAAGACCATAATCTTTTTTAATAAATTGAACGAAATTTAATCAATAAATCTGTGTGTAAAGTAATATAAAATAATGTATTTCACATATACTCATTCACAACATATGAGTGGTATTCCTATTTATACTCAGATCAGGGCTGTTTTTCAACTACCCGGCACACTAGGCACTTCAAATGTTATGCCCTCCCCCCCATACTACTTCCAGAGCACCTCCCATCTTCAGTTCTTACCTTGCCAGGTTCAGTTAGAAAGGGATTTTCCTTTAACTCTCTTTCATTTTTCCCTTTCTTTGTGTTTGCTGTTTGGAGAGTTCACCACCAATTGACCCGCCATGTTTTGGATTGGCAACCGTAAAGAGAGGGTAGAAACATCGTTTAGCTGCTCTTGTTCATTTCTTACCTTACGACATCACGAATCACTTGCCCTTTTGTAAATTAGTACAGTAAATTAATGTAATTACAGTATAGAGTATACATTATTGTATGAACCGTTTTCAACTTGTTAATTTCATTTTTTTCGTCTTTTTATTGACTTTTACTTTTAGACTCCTTTTTATCTTATTCATTTATCTACCTTATTTGATAATTGAAAACTTATTAATAACATCACTGTAATCAATTCCTATTGTAACGTTATTTTGACTTCATAGAAACATTAAACTGTTAACCTTTTTATTTTCCATAGTAGATCTCATTCGGTCTTTACTCTTTTAGGGGCAGAAATGCTTTTCTCATGGCTCTCTAGGTGGTTGTACATTTGCTGTAATTTTAATTTTTCTCGTTTTTATCCCTCCAAATTATTTGGGCCCCTTAATTTTTTGTGCCTTAGGCACTTACCTAGTATGCCTAAGCGGAAAGCTGCTCTAACACTCCTATAACACGCTATACTCCTTCATAACACTTGAGTGGTATTCTTATTGCGCTCAGATAACTCGTTATAGTCCACTACAACACGATATTCTCATTGGGTGCTCAGATAACTCGTTATAGTCCTCCACAGCACGGTATTCTCATTGTGCTCATATAACTCGTTATAGTCCACCACAACACGGTATTCTCATTGTGCTCATATAACTCGTTATAGTCCACCACAACACGGTATTCTCATTATGCTCATATAACTCGTTATAGTCCACCACAACACGGTATTCTCATTGTGCTCAGATAACTCGCTATACTCCACTACAATACGTAAATAGTATTCTTATGAGATATAATTCACAATACTCCACCACAACACGTAAGTGTACTTCCTAGCCCACTCAGGTAATTTGCTATACTCCATCACAACCTACTCATATAAAATTTCGCTATACTCCATCACTACATGGAAATGATAATCCTGCCATACTTAGATAATTGACCACTGAGAGTAATGCATACCCATTTTTTACACATGTGATTTATTTCTCATTAAATAAAATGAATTTAATTATGAAATTAAATGTGATAATATTCTTCCTTTACAGTCGCAGCTCATTTCATGTCTAAGTTCACTGCAGAAATGGTAAGAAAGAATCACAAGACCCGGCTAAAATGTGAAGCAATTGGTGATAAGCCCATTTCCATCACATGGATGAAGGACAAAGTTGCCATAAAACCTCAAGCGGATCCAAGGTAATCTTTTTTTTACACCCATGAATAGATGTAAGACAAACGGTTATTCAAAACTCTTATACATGGTTATTTGTATATTTTTGCCCGGGGATCTCAAAATGTTATAGAAAAAAGTTAAAACAAATGAAGAGCAAAATAGAACCTATAAAATAATATAGAAACGAAAAAAATCAATTTTTGTTTACATCCCTTACAGGTGTCCTATGTGTGAACCGTTGGTCAATGTGATAGTCCAGTTCCTGCTACACTGTACTCACATGGTACAACCAACGCTATTAACAGCGTACGTGTATATGGACCATTTCTTTATTTTTTACAGATATGACCATTATTGGCGTAACGCAATGCTTTGCTAACTTTCAATACTTGCGACCCAATATTCACAATCATAACTTTCATCACGCCCTCTACATTCAAACACAATGTATCGATAATGTGATACTTTGATGCTAAAGCTACAATACGACTTCAAACTCTTAAGTGCCACCGGTGTAAATAAACGTCTTGGTCAGCCAGTACGTATATTGCACCAAACGTATATATACGTCTTTCGGAAATACGGTCCTTTCCGTGCATTCACATCCATAAAATTTTTCCGAAGACTTTGTGATTGATATTGTTTGCGAAGGAATTTGCATTATTTCAGAGAATTTGCTTTTATTTATTCCCTTGCTCGTCCCCCTCCCCAATACGCGTGCATATGTGTAAGATGGTGGCATTGGGGAGCGAATCGTGTTTCTCTAATTTGTAATTAAAGGATTAATTATAAACCGTACAAATTACCAAGATAAGCGTTAATTTTTGCAAATAACATTATATATGACAAGTCCGTAGGGTCACTAGTAATTATTAAATTTGCTCTTAACTATAAGTATTGTTAAATTAATTATAAAACACATTTTGAAGTACTGATACATTTGAAACAGTGCTTCTCAAAGTTTCAATATTTGCGACCCAATATTCAATTATAAATTTCCTCACCCCCCCCCCCTCCATACAATAACAATGTATTGAATTCAATAATATACTTTTACGCTAAAGATACAATAAGACTTTAACCTCTTAAGGGCCAACAGAGTATATAAACGTCTCGCACAGCGAAGGCGTTAATTGGCCTGGACGTATATATACGTCTTTCTGAAGTACGATCTTTTCTGTGCACTGGTATCCATCAAATTATTCCGAAGCGATAAAAGGACCTCGTGACAGTATTTTTGAAGGACTTTTATTTATATTTCAGAGGATTTACTTATTCTTCTCTTTCTCCCCACCCCCTCTCCAATACATTACATATGCGCGCCTACGTGGAAAACGGTGGCGTTGAGAAGCGAATTGCGCAACTTTAGTTCTACCGTAAAAACCCTGTGCAGTCAGTTATTAACCGTACAAATGATCAACATAAATGTTTTTTTTTGTATATAACTTTGTATATGCCAAGCCCATGGGGTCATTGGTACTTATTGATGCTGTTCTTATCTCAATAGTGTTAAATTTATTATAAAATACATTGTGCATACATTTATAAGTGTATTACATCACTGTTAATATACCAGGGTATCATATCAGTAAATTAATTTTTTTTCTAAATAATCTTTTGTTTCCGACTTTTCAATATGCTTGCGCCCCCCTCGTAGAGTTATCACGCCCCCCTAGAAGCCGCACCCCACAGTTTGAGAAACGCTGATTTATAAGTATATTATATCAGTGTAATTGTTGTTTTAAATACGGCAGAATGAATTTTGTTTGTTTACTTTCAATAAATTAGCAGTTTTTTTAATTATATTTTATTTTCAACTTTTTAATATGCTCGCGCATTATTTATCATTTTCCCTAGGGAGCCACGCCCCACAGTTTGAGTAGCCCTGGTGTTACGTATGAAGATAGGCAACAATTGCGGTTAATGCCACGATTATAGGGACATGTTGACATCATCGGTTTTCAACAAGAGGGAACTTCTTCCAATTTTATATGTGATATGTATGATTACCTTAACACACACGCACTTAACACACACAACACACACACGCACTTAATTCATCGTTAGATAAGGATTTTCCGAAAATGACGTACCTCTTTTGTGAAGACTGCGCGCTCACCGGGCTTAACACCGTGAGATTATTTTGTGCGATGGTTTGGAAAAAAAACAATCACACAAGTTTTCCTACTGTCTTTGCTGTGTGATGCAGCAAAATTGCGTGAAAGGACAAAACATGTTGTCAATAACGTTGATAATGCCATGTTGAGCAATATGGCAGAAACATGTACTATCACATCAATGTATGCATTGACTATAGATTAACACATAGAACACCTGTAAAATATGTAAATAAAACTTGATTTTTTTTTGTTTCTATAGTCTTCCAGTTTTTTGTTGTTGTTGTATTCGTCTCAGTTTTTTCACTATCTAATACAAAAATCCTGAGAAAATTATAAATAACCCTACGTGAACTCTGAGATGAATGTTAGATAGAAAAAAATAGTTACATCTGTGTGTATATACAGTAAAATTATGTCACCGTTTTGTTTTAGTAACATACTGTATATATTATTGATTAACTGCGTGTTATATTATCATAAAAAACTTGACCATGCCTTCAATTGATTTATTTCAATTGGCATGCATTGTATAAAACCAATTTTAAAACACGTGTTTATAAAAATTTTCATTTATAGAGAAAATTTAGTTTGCAACAAAGTAAAGAAAATACTTTTGTGAATGAATACAAAAATATTCTATTTAAGATGTTTTAATAGTTACTAAATTTAAATTAAATAAATCATTTCAACTGGTAAGTATTTTCAACTTTTGAAGTTTTTTAAAAAAAATTAAATGCATCTAATTTAAAAGTATAATATAACACAAATTCTTAGTAAGTTTCTTGGGCAGAAATATGTGTTGCTAGTTTCTTTTAACTGGAGGAAAATAATTTTTGTTGTTTCTTTGTATTGTAAAAAGTGGAATGTAATAAATGTATTTTCATGCTATTTCTAAGATACATTTTGCAACATATCTCATATAAAATTTGCTTGGGATAGAAGATATGCATTACATATTAAGTTAAATGTTGTTTGAGATGCAAACAATAATGTAAAGTAATGAATTTTATCTTTTTCATGTTTCCTATCAGCCCACTCTTAAAATAAAATCCCTTAGTCATTTATATATGCTAACATCGAATTTACTTTGTTTTCATTTGTAATATTTATCACATTAAGGTATCCGAACAAGTTCGGAGTACTTTTTAACAAAATAGCATACTAAAACATTATAAATGCTCTTTTAGGACTCAATACCAATAAATATTACTATTTAACTATCAAAGTTTAAAATAAATTACCCGAATTTTACAAAAATCACAATTAAAAGTGAAATTTTAACAATATTTTTGAAAAATTGCAAAGCAGTTAGAGAAAAAAGTAATGACTATATATTAGTAAAAGTAATACGAAAACAAACTAGATGCATTTATCTAGAAAATGTACTAAAATTTTAATTTTTTATTAAAATTTGAAAATTTTAGAGCTGATTGAGAGTAAACATAAGAAATATTAAATTTTTTATGAGACCATTATTTAAATTACAAGCCATAACTCAAAAAGTATTCATAAAATAAGAAATATTTTAGTACATTCTCTAGAAAATAACGTAAATATGAGGTTTAAAATGTTTTATAGAAATACGTTCGTAATATTTTGAGTTATCAGACTCGCCATGATAGATTTTGAGCAGTTTAAATGCCCACTTCTGGGTGATCCAAATCCCACTTCCGATTTTTCTAACTTTATAAAATTGATTGTAACTTGGCCTCTAGATAGTGTAGAAACAAAATAAAGTATATTTCGTAGAGTCAAAAGATAGCTCTATTCAATAAAATAAAAAACAAATATATCTGTCTTGACTGAATTGGGTCATTTTCAACGTGTTCGTATACCTTAAAATCTATTTAGGTGAATGAAATACATTTATATTTAAAAAGACTATTTATAATTCAGGCATTAAATTTCACACATTGACGTAATTTTATTTCAGCTTGATTGTTTACATAGCTCATAATATTTACATTTAATATGTTATGCTCTATTTAACCCCTCGTTACCTATACAATTATTTATATTTTCCTTATAATAAAAGAAGGTCGCGCATCTGACGCCATCTTTCAGCAATATAAAAATGATAACTCTTACTACATTGTTTAACTATTTATTTATTTTATTTATACAACACCCTTGCTGGGCTTCTTGAACATTTGACGCCAAGCCTCCCAATATCGACTGATGACGTCGTCAGTCTGGTATTCTTCGAATCCAGTGTATCGGAGAAGGGGGTCGCCATCCATTCTGATATGGCCGCACAGCGGGCAGGCCTCGTCAGCAACCAAGCCAAGCCAGGAGAGGTAAACTCCCAAAAAGTTATGTCCGGTGGTTAAGCGAAAGCGGGTACAGCATCGGCTCTCGTCAGGTGCATCGAGATTGTACCCACAGTGGCCTGAATTTTCCATGGCTTTCCAAGCTCTTTGTTTTTTGGGTCACGGTAGTACATTTATCAATGAGTGGATGTAATTTTCTTTGCTCACTGAGGGTCAAGGGGATTTCCGGTTGAGACGACTCGGTTCCCTGCTTGGCTTTGGTCGGCTCTCTCTTTGGCGGGGATTTCAACATGACTTGAGGCTCATTCTAAGACCACAGTCCAGCCATATGAAATTGCCTCCCAATTTTAGTTCGGAACTGAATTGCGTTAAGGCAGTTAGTTGGTGTTTCTCTGCTTAAGGCTAATATTGCATCTTGGGAGTCTATGAAGAAGACAACTTTTGCTGGAGCTAGACCATCAGCTAGTAATTGTGTTGTAGCTTCACAGACAGCCAAGACCTCACCATCGTAGTAGGTGACGTTTTATCCCACGGTCAATGAATCCTCTAACAGCTTACAGAACCATCCCGTGCCGACGCCATTTGTTTCTGGAAGGTATACAATGTTTAACTTGAAAGGTCTTTAATATTTAAAAAGCTTTGTTGGTAGATTATCAGATTTATCTTCAGCTAATCTATTCCATTTTTAACTAATCGATACCAAAATCAATTAAATAAGTGTAGAAATTTATCTTAATCTTAATCAATTCAAATAAGAATTAAAATAAGATTTATTTATCTTCCAATCTATAAATAGTAGTCTTAATAACGAGATTTTATTTATGCGCTCTGAATTGAATCCTCCTGGTAAGGTTGCTCAGATCTCAATAGCACTCCTATAAAGCCTTCTATTTCGTATATATGTTGTCTATATGTACCATTCTTTCTCTTATACCGTTTAAATCTTTGGACATATTTTATTGTAATATCGTGACCCCGTTACTTTACTTTATAACATGGTAGCATTAGGGAACACACAGCTAATTGCTAAAAAAGATACTTTATTCTAGAGTAAATAACAAAATGGTAAATTCAATATTAATACGTCCCAGTTCACAGTTTTTTTGCGAAAGAAAATTTCTATTTCAGTTTCAGTTCAGATATGCCAGCCGTTGCGCTGCTGACTCCGAAACTCCGTATATCACCAGGAAGCAAAGTTCATCTCCCTAAGATTTTGAGGCGCTGCTGCCCCCGCAAAAGCAATCGAATGACTTTCAAGAGCACAAAACTTCAGAGCAAAGTTATTTCCTTTCTCGAAAGAGATCGAGAGCCCACATTATCTATTCCTTTCTGGCAGCCAATATAGAGCCAAATCTCACTGCACTTCCAGCTAATGTAAGAACGTTCGCTCTTACAAACGTAAACCTGCTGTTTTCTCCACCACATTGATACAGTTCTTTAGTCTTCGTTACTTTCCTCTCTGCTCTCCCACTATTTAAACCAATTACTTTTTTTGTATGAAAACAAGATTTCTACTTTTATACTGCAAGACGCATCGAAATGCTTTCTAGATAGGGACCAGAAGGGCACTGCGTGACACAAACTCAACGTCAAAGCTTAAGAGCGTCAAGCGATCATGAATTTCTCTCTATAAATAAAAAAAAGTTTGTCGTGATGCTGTAATACATTCTTTACTATGCAGCTATGCCAACATTTAAGATAATTCGCCAAGTTGACAACCCCGATTTCGCGTGTGTCGTACGTGCTGAATTGGCAACCATGTGCTTTGTTTCATGTGGCGTAGCCCAGAGGTCGGCAAACTTTTAGCTGTGACGTGCCAAACCAATCTACCAATATGAATCAGCGTGCCACTTAGTAGGTCATTTTTGAGATAATTCCATCCCCGCGATAATGCATGCAGTGTTAGGGAATAAAAATCAATAATATATGTTTACAGTTTTATTAAACATTAATTTTTCATCATTTAAATATATTTCTTAACATAAAAATAAAGCTTAAAATATAACTATTTCTTCTCTAAAAATAAAAAATATACATAAAATTGTACATGTATTATACATTTTTAAACATTTGCTAAAACATAAAACATAGACTACATAAAATATAAGTATTTCCCTTCATTATAGTTAAATAAAAAGACAAAAACTTTAATGCAAATCCAGTTCTCGCACCGCTCGACTTTCATATCACAAAATCAAGTGCATATCAAGAATGTGTGACTTTTAATTTGATACGATTCTGAGCATTCAATTTTAAATAATTTCTTTCCGGACTCAAAATATTTTTCACACATATCAGGACAGTTTTTTTTTCCCACTTTGATATGTAGAACCAAAAGCGGAAAGTAGAATGCATGCAATTTTCTCTCTTCAACTAATTAAATCTCTCCAGCAATGGCATTCATAATTTACAAAACAACTGTCAATTTATCTTTAAAGTTATCTTATTTTAGTATTTCCACGAATGTTCATAATTCTGAAGATTTTTGTTCACAAAGGTTCATTAGAAACTTATCAGCGTCTACCCGCTTAAGAAACTGATTAATTTGTAGAGTTGTGCAGAGTCCTACTGGAAATTGTACCGCGTGTCACGTGGCACACTTGTCATAGATTGCTGACCTCTGGTGTAGCTAGTACGGTTGCCAGAGTACATTATTGCAAGCTCTCGCAGAACAATATCGTAACTATTGCCTATATTGGAATCGTTTTGTTAGAAGAAAGGCGATGTCTCATACGAATTCATATCATAAAACAACAGAATTTAATACTCAACTTCCCAGGAAGCTTCAAGAGCTGCAGGTTTATCAAAATCTGAGGACTTTATCAATGA
>BMAO01034226.1:0-30664 GCA_019973975.1 Trichonephila clavata | reverse complement strand
ATAAAAAATAAAGGCATAAATATCTTTTGTACATGTTGTGCATCAGCTCTGAGCATGGAATTAGCTTTGAAAAGTGTGTGAATTTTTTTTATAATTATTAAATAAGGTTTTATAAAAATATGATCTTTCATTCGTTTTCCTGTATATATTCATTATGGCATTGTACTGTTTAATTGTTCTACATTTGTGCAATTTTTTTATGGTAAGCAGTTTTAAGTAAGCTAATTAACGTTTCATAAATGTGTTTCAAACTATTCGATGAATATTATATCTTGCTCTTCATGGAATGAAAACTTCAAATTCTCTCTCATATTTCTCCATGTTGAATTTTTGTGCATATACTGTTATTCAAAACCCTAAGGCTTTTTTGATCATTGAAGTATGGGTTTGAAATTTTTTATACGTGTTCTAAAATGTATGTTTTGTAAAACTGTGCACGGAATTAGCCCTAACATGTTTAGTACTTTTTCTAAAAAATTTCAAAATCAAAATTAATGTTTTTCTGAAATTTTTTGGAAATTTAACTATAAAGAAGTTAGTAAAAAGTTAAAGAGCAGCAGCAGAAGAAAAAAAACCATGCACAGTTTTTTGCAATGTTGCATGAGGTACTTGGGGAAAAAAATTTGAAAGAAAAGAGACATATTTAAAAAAGCCTTAGAAATTTAAAAAATATTTTAAAAAGTTCAAAAAATTTAAATTTTAGAAACATTTTGCAATAAATTTAAAATTTTTTTGTATGGAATTATTATTGAATATTAACCTTTATAAAATACAATTAAAACCAAATATCAAATTTTAAAAATAAAAAAATTGTGAGGATGGTACCATATGCCTTATGATTAATTCATCAATGAATAAATGGTAGTTTAAAAAACTAAAAAAAAAACACGCTTTTATTGTAGATCAAAATAATGGAAAATAAATTATGGTTTAAAAAAACTAAAAACACGCTTTTATAATTAATCGAACTAAAAAGTAAAAAAATAATTCTTAATATAAGAATAAAATAATTACCGAGAAAATTAATGTCATTATTTGGATGGTATTAAAAGCTACTTAAAAATTAACTGAAAAAGAGGGAATATAATACGCATTTAGCGAATTTTTTAACATTTCCAGAATTACAATAATATGTTGCATTCTACTGCAATTGAAGTGAAACAAATTAAGATATTAATTGTTGAATAAGTAATATTTTTTTATAAATTTCTAAATTTATTTTGAAGAAATTATACTCATTTCATTGTATTTTGAATGTTGTCTAGTATTTGTGATTTTGTAGTTTCAATGCGCTTGTACAGTATTGGCAAAATATATATGTTTTTAGTATAATAATTTTAATAAATGTGTCTATATATACGAAAACTTCATATTAGTTTTAAATTAAATTTAGTTATTGTTCGAATAACAAAAATAATATACGTATAAAACTATAGTGAATTTTTTAATTGATCAGAGTTTTGTCAAAATATCTTTTTTCATATTGCGCGCATGGAATATAATAAACTTGTTATTGGAAAATGACTAAGTCTGTACTCAAGATGAAGAACCAGTTTGTATTTTTAATGAATCAGTTTCAAATCATTAGTAAAAAGTGGCAATTATTTTTTTATTTAACTTGAAACTTTTTTAGTTTATTAGAAATTTTAAATCAGTGTTTCATGGTTCATCACTTTTAAGATAATACAATCTCCAATATTGAGCAAAAAAATCATTTACAAATACTGGTAACTTTTTCATAAAGCTGCGCTCAATGCGAAAAGGTATCCAAAATTTCTTTTTACAATTATCCAATTAAGAATTTTAAGCTAAATAATACACTCACTTCCAAAAGTTAAGCACGGAGATGTAAAATGCAAAAAAAAAAAAAAAAAAAAAAAACTGCTTTGATTGACACAAAATTTGGCAGTAAAGTAGCATATATATTGATACATAAAACAAAATCGATAATTATATACAGAAATGAAAACAATATTAAGTTTTTGTAAGTTATCAGATAATGTCATACTGGAGACTTAAACAGGATTATGTATAAAGTGAAAATAAACAGCATAAAATTAAAAAAGGACATTACTAGGGTATGTGATCCCCCTCATCTATATGCAAAATTTACACCTGACCATGCTTTCATTAGATGGTCAACCACCGCATAATTAGGCAATCGCCATTCTTCTTGTAAAGCAGTTTCCAGCTGAATAAGAGTGGCTGGAGGTGGGAAACGTGAAGATTCAGCACGGCCGAGAGCATCCCAAAGATTTTCAATGGGATTAAGGTCGGGCGAATATGCTGGCCACGTCATACGCGCAATCCCTTTACTCTCCAGATATTCATCGACGATATCAGCTCTATGGGGACGTGCGTTATCGTTCATTAAAACAAAAGTAGGGCCAACTACTGCAGCGTACAATCTCACAATGGGCTCTAGGACTTCATCTCGATACCGGACACCCGTAACAGAACCCCATTTAAAGATGTGCAATTCGGTGCGATATCCTAATGAAATCCCTGCCCTCACCATAATGCTTCCACCTCGGAATGCGTGATGCTTGATGATGTTTTGGGGCTGATTGCGTGTTCCTTGTTTACGCCATATCCTTATACGCTTGCCATCTGGCTCCAGAGCAAATCTTGACTCATCAGTAAACATGACATTACCCCAGTCAGACACAGTCCAATTGCCATGTTTCCGGCACCACTTTAATCTCGCCCCTCTTGATTGGACGGATAGAGGAACAGAAACTTGAGGTACCCGGGCAAACAGTCCATTCATATGTAATCTTCGGCGTACTGTAGCTGCAAGATATAGTCTTACCAATGGACGCTGTAACCATAGATGTTACACGTGTGGAGGTTGCTTTGTGATTCCGCTGGCTACAATAGTAATATATCGATCTTCCGCGGGGGTTGTAACCCTTGGACGACCGCCTACGGGCCTTCGAACAACTGTCTGTGTGGTTTGGAATTGTTTCCATAAACGTGAAATTACAGAATGATGAACGCCGAAAAAAAGAGCAACATCTGTGATCGACTGTCCTGCTTCAATGCGCCCACAGCACGCCAGGGCTCAGAATCTTCCATTCGTTTCTGGAAGTCATAGAAACACGTATGTCTTGAAAACAAATTGAATGAAAGTCTTAAACACCTTCTATCAGCACTTACAATCAACTTCTGTAACCCTTCATAAAGCTGGCTTCTTATAAGACTGCCCTTTTTGCATATTTCTTGACATGAAAGCACGATTGGTTGTTATCGAACATATTTGCATACTTCCATCTTCCTCTGCAGCGAATTGCATCCTCTTCAATTCTAATTGGCTTCCGGAATTAGCATTTTCCTCTCCGTGCTTAACTTTTGGAAGTGATTGTATTTGTTTGTTTATTCCTCCAAAATAATTAACATTCCAGGAAAAAAATAATCAAAATTATAGCTCTTTAAATTTTTTTTCTTTTTAATGGGGTTGCAAATTAGTAATTACCATTGCAGACCCAATACATTACCCGGGACCTGGTTTCACTTCTTAGTGTGGCCCCTTATAGAAGGATATCAGTTGCCACAATGTAATTTTGACTCCCAGTTTCCTCTCTTGTGGGAGGTACCTGAACATTGACGATGTGGAACTGCCCTAAGAGTTTAATTTTGTGAAGAGCATCCAATCCAAACATGCACTCTAAGGATCTTTAACACGCGGCATAATCATATAACATGGACGCTGTCGATTTTTTTGTATCATGAAAACCCAACGACTTGGGTCGGAATCAGACCCGCAAAAATGGGAGTACAGGTCACGCGCCGAAGCAACAACGCCACACAGCTCTTTAAAATTGTATATGATTTTAACACGCTTTTATTATAAGTTTCACTTGCATGTAACGAAATCTTGGAATTCGATTGTCACCTTTAAAAGGTCAGATTAATTCGAAATTTTGCACACTTGTCAAGGACCGATGACAATACAATAATTTCATAATTTTGTTCCTGTGTCCTTTTCAGGACACCAGGAATAACGATATCCAGATTTGGCGACTTATTGCATGTACCATTTTCAGATTTGGCGACTTATTGCATATACCATTTTCAGATTTGGTGACTAATCCCATTTATTATTCCCAGATTTGGCGACTAAAAGATTAAAGGTGCAATCCCCAAAACGAATACACTTGTAGTTAACAGATATAAAACAAAAAAAAAGTGTTCTCTCTCTTTATGTGAGAAAGGGAAGTGTGGGTGTGTGATAAGAATTTCTTACCTTAATATAAACAATTGTCTAGTTTTTCTCAAAATGGAAATAAAAAAAAGACTCGTGCATGTTGAAAAAAACAATTTATGTTCTAACTGCTAAATATTTTTATAAAGCAATACGTTTAGAAGTGATGATACGAATTAACATTATAGCAATACTTTTACAAGGTTATTTTATAATTGACACTTAATATTTTACCATGTTTTTATTAGCTCGCTTTCATGTATGTCTGTTCGGGTGGAATTTTATAATTGATTTTAAATTGTGACTTCCCGATGAGCTAGTGACTTGAAATTTGGACCATAGCTCAGAAGTGGATGTCAATGCATGAAAATGGGGAAAAAAGAGGGGGGGGGGGAATGAAGAGAGGAATTTTATACTTTTTAGTCCACGTTATAAAAACATCGCACATTGAAAAAAAAATTTTAATTCGAACTTTTTCTTCTCAACACACTTTTATTGGTTTGACCAGTATCTACAGAGACGAAATCTTGGAATTATAACGATACGGGACTCACCCGAGGCCACGTAAACGGAGAGAATAAATACCCTTCAGATCCGTTAATTAATATCCATTGAAGAGCAAGGCTAATCCCAGCAGCCACGTAATTCTGGCTCCAAATATCAAACTCAAGGATAAATTCAACAATAAATAAATAATAGTTTAAAAAAATATTTAAAAAAAAAAGATTTTTTTGTAGATTGAACTAAAAAAGGAAAAATAAATTATAGTTTTAAAAAACACGCTTTTATATTGAATCGAACTAAAAAGTAAAAAAATAATTCTTAATATAAGAGTAAAATGATTAACGAGAAAATTAATGTCATTGGGTAAAAGCGCTGGGTACTATGTTTTTGCACTAACTCAGCATTTCGGAATAGAAGTAAGAAATAATAATTCATATAGAGCACCCCACGCTTTTACCCCAATGACATTAATTTTCTCAATAGTCATTTTACTCTTTTTTAAGAATTATTTTTTTTAAAAATTTTTAGTTCGATTCACTATAAAAGTGTTTTTTAGATTTTTTTAAAACTATAATTTATTTAATCATTTTCGACTTTTAAAAAAGTATGTGACTTTTCAGAATAACCTGGATTTACTTTCATTCACGAATGGTTCACTTTGTCTTTACATCTTATTTTTTAAACTTTAAAAAATAACCTCTGACTGTCTATGACTTCACGCTGTTTGCCTCTCTCTTCACTTCAAGGAGTGAAGAAAGTGGAGACGGGGTAAATCGAACTGCCATCTATTGTGAATAATGGTCTTAAATCTATTTATAAATTTAAAAATTAATTTGTTATAGTAAAATAAAATAAAAATTTTTTAATTAAATATTTTAAAAAAAAAATTTTGTGCAAATTATTTCTATTATTTTCTAAACAGGAATCGGTAAATGTGTTGTCAGTTGTAAAAAGTGTTGACCTGAAAAAAATTTCAAAATAAAAAATTCTTAAAAGCTTGATGTTTAATAAATTTTTTAGTCTCTGCGGGTCGCTAACTATATATTGGTGGGCTGCATGTGACCGATAGGCCACATGTTTGACATCCCTCACTGAGAGCCACAATAACCTAGAGGGTGTAGTCAAATACTAGTGGGCAGCACTCTTACATTTAAGTTGAGAAATCACATAAGTACCAGGCGCTAAAATTCCACACATTCGTTACTTCAAATTTGAAAGCTTTAGTTAATTAAGACAAATCTCTTTTTTTCTCCCTGAAAAATACTACCGACTTTGCACACTCAAAGATTTATTTTGAATTATTATACTTATTGTAATAATAATGATCTGTTATTTTACAATATTTAGTATAAAAATGCGATAGGAGGTTTTAAACTAGGATTAAATGGGAGGAAAAAGTGATTTTTCTAATACCTTATGTTGTTGTTTCTAATGCCACCTGTCTGACGGTGTCAGATCGAGGCCCACGAAATTCATCGTGGCAAGGGGCTACGAGTACGCCTGTCGTTAACTTTTTTTAGCCTTGAGCACCATGTAGGTCAAGGTACGATTTGGCTCGGTTACACGATAGATGGCGACATGACCTATCTCCACCTCCACAATTTAGGCATAGAACTGGATATACCTTCTAATTGTTATGACAAATGAAATTTGGCGAAGAAAGAAAAATGTGCGCGAAAAATTTGTTCATTGTTCAGTTCATATCTTTAATTCTTTTGGCTATTTTTTAAAAAATTTAATCATGTAGTATAAACCTTTAATTTGGTTCTTTTTAGTTAAAAAAAAATTGTTATTGACAATATATGCAAAATTGGAAATCAGATATATTGAGTAAAATAAGCATAAATTTAATATAAAAATAATTAATATGAATTATTATTTGGTATAATCATTATTCTTTATTTTAAAATTCAGCCTTATATTTATTTCAGAAATTCCATCAAAAGTTGAATTTTTTAGAGGACAATTGATTTTTTATCAGTTCCTTTTGGCTGTCAAATTTTTCCATATATATGTCTAACATATATATGGAAATATATCTTAGACATATATTTCCACATATATGTGTTCTTGTCATTTTATTTTCATATTATTAATGTTAATTTTCAAAAAGTAATGCCTTTTTTTGTCCCAAGGGAGAATCCCATTTTCTTTTGTTTTTGCAAACGAAAACCCGTTCTTTTGAAGTTTCAACTTAAGTTATGTTCTTAGAATTAAGAAATTTTTTCAGGCAATTGACTGATAGATTCTCGAAGTTTTTCTTCTCCAAGTTGATAAGAATTAAACATATTTCACTTGACTCCACTTCCATTTGATCGCATTGCTGGTGTATGCAGCATAGTCGGTAAAATTCCTTTTTCAGCCATGTTTACAATGTCAAACAGAAACTTAGCACACAAGACCGGAATCATAATTTTAAACCAAAGCAAAGTCGCAAAGTGAATACCATATAATGGACATAGAAGCGTAGCAAGGTCACTTGAAAAAGTTACTCGAAACAGGTTTGCATCCAAATTTGAATTTTACCTCGTCGCTTTTTTGACTCTTTTGACACTTTGATAAAAAAAAATTAAAAAAATTTTCTACTTTGATATAAAACAATATTCGTTTAACATGGGATTATAACTTTGAAATATATGTTAAATATTACAATTTTTATAATATATGGCACTTATTACGAATTGCTATGCATTCGCTTTATTTTTAATTTCAAAACAAGATAGAATTATTTGTCAAGCAGATTGGTACATTTTCTATCTTACCCAATCCTGTCAAGCTTAGGTGAAATGAAAGTAGTTTAAAAAATGAGAGTTGTCGTCTTTTTAGAAAAAGACAGGGCAAATGAAATAATATTACTATCGAAAATTATTTGAAAAGTAGCATGTGATAAAATATTATAAAATATGATTCTCTTTAAATTTAAAGTAAGTATTTGTATTGAAAAACTGGAAATACTGATTAATGTTTTGAATGATACAGTATAGGTACAGCCAAAAAGTGTTGAAAGAGGTATTGTTTCTCTAAAATCTATGAAAACTGGAAACTATGATGTAGTTATTTCGTTTTGGTATATATTCTAGTTTTATTGTTTTTTCATAATTTCAATATTTCTATTCATTGCTTTTTTTTATTTTCAGAGGAATAGAAGAATTTAGACAACTGTTGAACTTCAGAATCAAGTCAACACAAAGAAGAAAGTAAGAGGTGCAGAATAAATCTAAGATGTCTGAAAAAAATATATAAGTCTTTAGAGAAAAGAAGTGATAAACTACATAAATATGGAGTGTTTTAGCAAAAATGTTCTATATTTTGTGTGGAAGGCCCTTAAGAAGAAATTAAAAAGATTCAGTTGTAGGAGTTTAGATTTTTCAGATCACAAACTACTATTTTCTCGCTCAGATAAGACAATACATCGTTAGCAGCAGAAAAAAAAAGTATTGAAAACAATATGTATAAAAATTGTCAATATATTTTCATTTGAATGATGCTGATTTCCTTCAAGTAGGAGAAAGTTCTCAAACAGTTTTGTGTAAATTGTCTCCTAAATGCATTTTAATCTTATAAACTTTGCACAGGGTATTTTTTAACTGAAAGCCTTACAAGTTTCAAGACATCCAATTGGAGAAAAGATGTCTATGTAATTTCAAAGGACTCCAATTGCTCGCTTATAACGTTTGCTTAAAATTATGTGGCTCATCACCAAAAGTACTGCTCTTTTGAAGGTTTTTACTTCAAACCAGTGATTCACCACTTATAAAAGACGAGCTTGATGTTATCGTTCACTGCAAGCTTAATAGTGGATAAGTTTGCCCGTGTACTTTCTGAATTTTTCTTTAAGAAAGTATGTAATAAAAGTATTGTGACATACCTTTTAGATTTTGTTTAAATTGCTGTGGAGAATGTTATTTAAAAATTCCATGTACTTGCAGTTTTGTAATCATTGTATATATTTTAGAATATTTTTAGCAAACTTAAGAGAAAATAGTTTAATGATACCTGATTTAATTTTAAAATGCGATATTCAGGTGGATTTCATTTTGTAAATAAAACTAGATTTCCGATCTCAGTATTACATTGAAAAGAAATGTTTCTTCTCATACAAAGTTATAATTATTAACTGCTTTCCACAAAGAGAATGCAATCTGGCCTCTTCTCGTCACTTAAAATAAAATAAAGATTTACGTAATCTCATCTGACATTTCCAATTTTATAAACTTACAAGATGGCTACCTCTAGAAATAAGATCTTAAATCATCACTTGAGTAATCTGCCAAACGAAAAGCCTCATGTTTGCTTAATATGCAACGAGGCATTCACTCATTGCGATAACTTAATAGTGCATTTACGTATTCATACTAAGGAAAAGCCTTATGTTTGTGAAATATGCAAAAACTCGTTCTCTCGTAGGGATAATTTAAAAAAACATTTACGTATTCATACCAAAGAAAAGCCTTATATTTGTGAAATATGCAGCAAGGCTTTCTCTGAAAAAAGTACCTTAAATGTACATCTACGTACTCATTCCAAGGTAAAGCCTCATATTTGTGAAATATGTAACACGGCCTTCTCTCGAAGTGA
Source organism: Trichonephila clavata (assembly GCA_019973975.1). Lineage (NCBI taxonomy): Eukaryota > Metazoa > Arthropoda > Arachnida > Araneae > Nephilidae > Trichonephila > Trichonephila clavata. Next base: position 21,378 of record BMAO01034226.1, on the reverse strand, counting down.
TAGTTTAAAAGAACATTTACATATTCATACCAAAGAAAAGCCTTATGTTTGTGAAATATGCAATAAGGCCTTCTCTCAAAGGGGTGTTTTGAGAACTCATTTACGTATTCATACGAAGGAAAAGCCTCATGTTTGTGAAATATGCAACAAGGCTTTCTCTCACAATAGTGGCTTACATGTACATCTATGTATTCATACAAAGGAAAAGCCTCATGTTTGTGAAATATGCAACAAGGCTTTCAGTAAAAGTGGTTCCTTAAAGACACATTTACGTTTTCATACGAAGGAAAAGCCTCATGTTTGTGAAATATGCAGCAAGGCTTTCCGTCAAAGTAGTGATTTAAAAAGACATTTACATGTTCATACCAAGGAAAAGCCTCATGTTTGTAAAATATGCAACAAGACTTTCAGTCAAAGTTGTTCTTTAAAAAGACATTTACAAACTCATACCCAGGAAAAACCACATGTTTGTGAAATATGCAACAAGGCTTTCACTGAAAGTGGTTCCTTAAAGAAACACTTACGTATTCATACGAAGGAAAAGCCTTATGTTTGTGAAATATGCAACAAGGCTTTCTCTCGAAGTGGTGTTATGAGGACACATTTACGTATTCATATGAAGAAAAAGTCTGAAATTTGTGAAAAACGCAACAAGGTTTTCTCTCGAAGTGTTGATTTAAAGGCATATACATATTTACACTGAAAAAAGATTCTTCATGTTTATCAAATTTGCAACGAGACTTCTTGTTGCATCTCTATTTATATATTATCTTTATTTTTGTAAATTTAGTTTTTCTGATCTGGGCAACAAAATAGTTGTGGATAATGCGGCTGATGGAAGAACATCAATAAAAAGCTTACGGTTGAAAATATTTCTCTCTTCTTTTATTTTTAATCATTTTAAAAGGATGAATCAATTTTAAATAATATTTTTATTTATCCCATATATTATTCGCGACTAAAGCCACATTCACACCAAGGCAGTCAGCGTGGAGCGTTGAGTGTCTAACCAATCAGAGACTTCATCTTGGGCAGTCGAAAAAATTCTGATCACGACTATTCAACTTAAAAAAATAAGTTAACTTCAGGCGTTTGAGCGTATATTGTTTAGTGACAAATCACACACTTAACTAATCACGGATGAATATCCTTTTGTACTGTTATTAATTCAACTGTAACACCTTGTAAACAATGGGAACTATGAATAAAATTTGATCATTAAATAGCTAGATTTAATCAATTATTTTTATTGATTATAGTTAAATTATCGTATTGCCATCCAAACAATCGTGTGCATAAAATTTCAACTCAATCGAGCGCTTTAAAACGCGAGAAAAAAGCTTAAAATTTTGACACAAGTTGCCAAAATGTCGCTAAATTGCCAAAAATGATGCCAACGTGACTATATCTCTAACTCTGAAAAATTAATTTTGTAAATTTTTTTTTATTAATTATAATTAAATTACTGTATTGTCACCCAAAACAGCCGTGTATAGAAAATTTCAGCTCAATTGAGCACTTTAAAATGCGAGAAAAAAGGTTTTGACCCAAGTCGCGCGCTAAAATTTTACTCTGTCTCCAAAAATGCCAACATGGCTGTATCCGTAATTCTTTGAATAATTAGTTTTAATCAATTAATTTTTATTAATTATTTTAAAGGTTTGACCACGACATAGTTACAAATGAAAAGAAGAAAACCCATTAATTAATAATAAAAGTGTGAGAAAAAATACTTGGAAGAAAATTAATAGCTAGATAGCTAGATGTAGCTAGATAGCTTATTGTAATATTTTCTATAACTTCTCATAGAAAGAGGCGGTAAATCACTCTCATACAGAACAATATTATTAGGGCAGCTATTACGAAGGCCAGTAATTATTCTTGCGGCACTCAGTTGCACTCGTTCAAGCTTATTTAAGTTAGCTTCAGAAGCACAAAAATAAACTGGAAAAGCCATATTCCAAAATTGGCCTGGTTAGTGAGATGTGGGTTGTTCTCAGAGTATTGGCGTCTGCTCCCCAATCACACCCGGAAATATATTTGAGAATGTTAAGTCTTTTTCTGCTTTTGGCTACTTGAGCCTCTATATGTCGGTTACTCAATATCTCCTGGTCCAGAATGTAACCCAGATATTTGGCATTATTTGTGTAATTTAATTGACGTCCATTCATAAAAACATTTGGTTTATAGTTATAAAGATGTCTGTTGGTGGTAAAAAATTCTTTTCTGCAGTTTTTTTAATAATGCCTCGGACTTCAGTGAGGGAAGGTGGAGTGTCTGTTGTGAAGTTGTCGAAATAGTTAGAAACTAAATTTTCGACTTCTTCAATCTTGTCATCACAGTAGGGTTCGTCATTTTCCTGAAATGTGACTGCAAGTGTCTCTTTGAAAGCCTCCGCCTTATCGAAATCTGAATAAGCCAGCCCACTCGGACCATGGAGAGGTGAAATGGTCGTGCCTCTTTTAGTGAACTTTGCAAATTGTAGAGAGAATTGTCCTGAGGATTTAATGTTGATAAGAAATTTTTCCAGGTCCTGTTTTTATGTTCGTCGATTTCTATCCTGATCTGTCTAATGAGAGCATTTCTTTCGCGTTTGTATGGTGGGTACCTGGTTTGATTCCAAAGTTTCCTAAATCTATTTTTAGCCCTAATGAGCTCTCTGATGTTGTCAGGAAGACGGAGGTGAGACGTGTTAATTATTCTAGGGGAAGTGGAAGTAGAAATAACGTTAGCAATCGTATTGGTAAAATTTTGAACGGCTATATCTAAATCAACTATCCTGGGGTTCCCGGGTAGGTTGTGGTAAATTATTTCTTGAAATTTTACCTAGTTGGTAGTTTTTAAAGTTCTAAGTATTTCTGGTAAGACATTATTGGTAGCAAAATCCAAAATAACAGGGTATTAATTTTAAAAACATCAGTGTGAGCCAAATTAACGGCAAAGCCGATGTCCAAAATGTCGTTAGTGTGATAGGTGTTGGAGTGTCAGGGGCGATAATATCCAATGCAGATTCAATGGCCCAATTGTAAAGAATATTTCCATTTGTGTTTGCCCTGCCTGGATTCCAGCTCGGGTGTTTGGCGTTGAAGTCTCCAAATGGAAAGGCTTTCTTGTTATGGTTAAGAATTGCATCTAACTCGGTAGTATTAATGGAACCATGTGGAAGTCTATAAATACACGCCACAGTAATATTTGTGTTGTTTCCTGCTTGAATGACAACCGATGTATTTTCAAAGGTGTGTGAAGCACTGACTATGGCGTGGTGCCTAATGGAATTTTTCGCAAAGATGGCAGTGCCACCTCCTCAATGTGTTGTGCGGTCACTTCTGTGACAAGTGTAATTTGGAATGCTAACTCGGTCCGAAGGACGAAGATGAGTTTCTTGGATCCCGATTAAGTCGGGATGATAATCTAAAATACAATCTTTAAGCTCTTCTATGCTTCTTTTCAAGCCATTAGCATTCCAGCTAAAAAACCTGAGAGAATTCCTATTCACGTTATTATTGAATGTTAAAAATTAAATTTTAGCCTGAAAGATGGACAGCATTTGTCCCCAATGTGTCATCATTTGTACCATCTGAGACATCAAACTTTCTGTATCAACCGATTCACATGGTTGGTGTTCTTCTTAAATGCAGCTGAGTACAGTTGCAGTGGTGAGGTGTTCTGGGCGCTCGCACCGGTATTCACCTGTCGAACTGGTTTTAATGGTTGTTTTTTCTTGTTGTTTGTGTTATTATGGGGATTCTTGGGGCATCCTGAAAAATTTGCAGGGTGTGGTCCTCTGCAATTTGCACATTTAGCTGGAGCCTTACTGGGTTTTTTACAATTAGAGGTGAGATGGGGCTCCCTGAACATTTCAAACATCTAGGTGCTCTGTTGCAAAACCTTGAGTGATGGTAGAACTCCTGGCATCTATAGCACTGAGAAGGCATTTTTGATATATTTAGAGGCTCAGGTTTGGTTATAAGAAATCCTATGTGTGTGATATTGAATACGCCCTGATTATTATCAGAGTTCCTAGAGAGGGTTACCAGAAACAGTGGAATGTTTGTTTGTGATTGCTTGTTTTTCAACAAGGTGATGTGACTGGGATTGAACCCGAAGCCACGGAGTTCCTGCATGAGTTCGTTTTGGTCGATATCAGTGGGTAACCCTCTGAGCACGCATTTTAATTGTTTTGTGTGGTCCATCTCAAATGTATGTGACCGCATTTTATATTCCGCGATATATGCTTGGAAATGTCTATGCTCAATAATTGACTTTGTGTGGGAAGACGCGGAGTTTCCCGTTTTCAAAGCGCCCCTCGAGTGGCGTACCCGTGTCCTTGCCTAACTGGTCGAGAAGCTTGGTTGAGTTTCTGCCTGCGTCAATGACGATTGAGGCAACTCGTTTCTTTGTGGTGACTACTGTGAATTCATCACCCTCATCTAAATTGGAAGGAGCGTCGCCGGTATCGGCTGATCCCGACACGCCAGAAATGGCGGCGGGCAAGGCGTCCTTTTGTGTATCCTGTGGTTCCGAGCATTCATCGGATGAGTCAGAATCCTCCACAGCCGAAATTTTGCCTGCTGGAGGAGTGGAAGTGGGTGGCGGGAGCGACTGCTCCGAACGTGGTTTCTTTCCCTGACCGCCCGGTGTGGGAGAACCGTTTGCACGTTTCGTCTTTCTACGTTGCTTCGGCTTGGGAGTCGAAGCAGCAGAGGGGACTCGTTAAGCCGCTCGAGCTTTGCGATGTGGTCCTTGAAATCCTGGCACTGGAGTTTGTTAGACTTTCTTGAGCATTTATAATCAATCCATTGTACTTCGTTAATGACCTTAAGTCTCTCAGGCGTGTTAAGATCTGGCTGTTGAAGGGTGTTTACGATATCCTCAAGGGAGTCGCACAATTCCTCGCAATCAGCACTAGTTTTACATTTGTCTAAACGTGTGTTAGCTCTAACTGCATCGAATTAAAAAGGCTCAGTAATAAACATGTCACTTACCTTTGCCGACGCATCATCTGTCCTGGTCGCGGACATATCCAGAAGTTATCCAAGTGTGAAGTAATCCAAGTGTAATCCAAGGGAGTGAACGCGAAACACGAGGGAACGCGAACACAAGATCCAATTGATGAGTGCCGGCGGTAGACCTAAGCACCACCACGTGTAAACACAAACTCTGGAATCGGAAAAATTGCAGAAATAATCCTAGTTGAGGAGCCCCGTGGAACCAGAGAGCAGGAACCAGGCCAAAGTTGTAACCAAAATCGAATCACCAGCTCGATGGAGATGGATGAAGAAATCCAAGTTGGGGTATCCAAAGAAAAAAAAGTGGGCACGGACGAGGACAGGAAATCCGTGTGTGGAGGCTACGAATACTAGAAGCAGATGGAGAATGGAGATGGGTGGTGGACAGATGGGCCTATTGAAGATCCAACACAGAAAACCGTGTTTCTTCTTCGTCTAACTTGAATGACTTGGGGAAGCAAACAGCTTCGAGTAGAATTCCGTTCAGGAGCTATGAGAGGTTAAGCATCTGGTCAGGACCTGAAAAGAGAAGAAAAGAGGGGGGGGGGAGTCGGAAGACCCCGGGTTGGGGTGATTAAAATATGTCCTGTAGACTCACTGAGGCAGCTGCATGTCTGTGGAGGCCAGGAGTGATGATTGCCGCCTGGGCGATCGTATAATTACTGTGGTTGGGGACGTTCTGAAAGGACGAGGCCAGCTCCCTGATTCTGGCGTGAAGTGGACTGATCTTGAGATCTGCTTGAATGTATTTCCTGAGGATATATTGTGGAGCATTAAGTATCATTCTGAGCGCGATATTCTGGACGACTTGAAGTTCCTGTAGGTGCGTTTGGGCAGCCATGCCCCAGATAGGGCAGCCATATGTGAGCAGCGGTTGAAGGTTTTGGAGAAAAATCCTCCTCTTGTTTTGAATGGAGAGAGTTGACTTGAAGTATAGAGTAGGTTACGGAGTGAGGCCAGTCTTTGTTTAAATTTGCACTTGATTTTTTGGAGGTGTTGTTTGAAAGTCAGTTTCCTGTCCAATGTGATTCCTAGGTACTCGACCGACGTGGACCAAGGGATGGGTCTGCCGAAAAGCTTGAGCGGAGACATGTTTTTGGAGTAGTTGCCTTTACGGCGTGAGACTTGTCTGTATTTATTTTTATTCTCCAGAGCTTCAACCAACGACGAAGTAGGGATAAATAGGCTTGCAGGAGTTCTCTGGCCATTTCCGGCCCTGTTGACTGGCTAAAAATGGCGGCGTCATCTGCAAACAGGCAGATCTCCACCGTTGGAGAGGATGGGAAATCATAGGTGTACAGGCAGTATAGTATTGGGCTGATTAGTGATCCTTGGGGCGTACCGGCCTCAATACGCCCTATGCTTGAGAAAGTGCTGTCGAGTTTCACTCTGGAGGTAGTTGTGAAGTATTCTGATGAGGTAGGGGGGGAGTTCAGCTTGATTAATTTACAGATTATTCCGTTGTGCCAGACGCGGTCAAACGCTTTCTCAACGTCGAGAAAGACTCCTATTGTGGGGGCGTACTGGTTGAAGCCGTTGGTGATGTAGTTAGTGGCACGCAGGAGCTGGTGGCAGGTCGAGGTTTCGGTCTGAAAACCTTGCTTGAACGGCGGGATAATGTTATTTGCTGAGGTGAACTCTTGTGAAGAGAATTTTTTCAAAGATTTTGGCTATTGTTGAGATGAGACTAATTGGCCGGTAATTAAGAGGAAGTTTCGCGTTTTTTCCAGGTTTGGGCAAGAGGGTGATCGTGGTTTGCTTCCAGGAGTCCGGGAAATATTGCAGTAATAGGCACTTGTTGAATATTTTTGTCAGGTATGTGATAACGTTGATTGGCAGGGATTTTAAAGTTATGATTTTAATTAAATCAAAGCCAGGGGCTTTTTTGTTGTCCGGGTTGACAATGATGTCGCAAATCTCTTGTGGGGAGGTGAGTGGAGGCGATTGAGTCCTGTAATTTCTGAAGTACCTTCGAACTTCACGGTCTACGAGATCAATGTGATCGTCGTCGTAGAGTGAGGGGTTTTCTTTAATTGACTCTTCCCGGACTTCCATGAAAAGGTTTGCTTTCTCCTGATTACTGTAAACAAGACCGTGGTGCCCTAGTAGCGGTGGTATTAAAACGGGTTTCCTCTTCCTGGCTATAAGCTTGTGTATGATATTCGGATTGATGTTAGCATCCGAGAGGATCTAATCCCACACATGCTCCTTTTGTGCCTTTAGTTTTTTACGGATTGCTTTTTGGAGTCTGTTGAGCTCAGCTTTCAAGGGAGGGTATCTGTAAAACTGCCACAGCTTTCGTAATCTGTTTTTTTCTCGAATCTTCATTCTGGTGGAGAGAGAGGGATGAATGTGATCTGGTGCTTGATATGTTTTGTAATACTACTCTGATTGATGGAGGCGTAGATTTTTTCTGTGAGGATGGAGATTGCAGAGTCAATATCCTCTTCGCTATTGATGGTGGGGTTACCGGGAACTGAAGAGTGCAGCAGGAGTTGAAATTTGTTCCAGTTTGTGAAAGTTGTACAGTTGTAAGAGTAACTGAAATTGAAGTCAGGGGTGAAGGTGAAGAGCACCGGATTATGATCACTGGAGAGATCGAACATGGACTCCGCGGTAATATTGCTGAGACCGGATGAGATGGCAAAGTCTACGACTGAAGGTCTTGCGTTGTGATGAGAAGGGATCCTGGTTGGCTCGGTTTGGGCTATAATGCAGAAGCCACAGTTTCTTGCGAAATTGAAGAGCTGAAATCCTCCGGTGCTGTTTCCTGTGGGATTCCATGATCTATGTTTCAGGTTGAAGTCACCCAAGATGTAGCACCTAGGCCTGTTTCTGAAAAATTTTAGGAGGTCGTTGATTATTCCTGGGGTTGAAGCGGCAGGAGGCTTGTAAAATGAGCATATTGTGAGGTTGTGAGGAGTTCCTTATATTGTAATTGCTGTTTGCTCGGCTCCGTGGGTAACGATGTCTATTGGATGGTGACGGATGGAATTCTAAATGATGATGACTGTACCTCCCCCTGGACCTGAGGCTCGGTCGTTTCTATATGTGCTGAAATTTGCTATGTTGAAGGTGTGGCCTAGTTTGAGGAAGGTTTCTTGCAGAGCAATAATATCCGGGTTATTGGTTTCAATGAAATGGAGCAATTCTTCTTTCTTGTTGATTACACTGTTAGAGTTCCAGCTGACTAGCCGTAGTGGTGTATTATTAACACTATTGGCTGGGAAAATTAAGCGAAGAGGTCAAGGTCTAGAAGGGCGGCAATCTCTATGAATTTTTCAGTTTGGATTTCTTTGACTTGCTGATTTGGAGGAAGGTACGCAGAGTTTGTAACATTTCTTTTACATCAGGGTCCTGGAACATTTTAAAAGTATTTAATCCTTCAGTGCTTGAGGAGGCTTGGCTGGAGGGTGGGTTATCCTTTGGCAGAGAGGCAGCTAGATCTTGGGAATAGAGCTGTGCGGGTGACTTAGAAGCTGTAGTGGTGGGCGACTTGGGAGCTACGGAGGTAGGCTTAGGAGGAGCAGAGTTTGGTTTTTCTGGGGGGGGGAGTTCTTCCTCAGCCTGGCAAGCATCTCTTTTCTTTTTGCGAGGCGTTCCTCTTGTGCTTTTTTCTTGTCTACGGGAGGCGATTTGTTCAAGGGATTGTTAGGGCAGCCCAGGAAGTTTGCAGGGTGTTTGCCTTGGCAGTTACAGCATGTTGGATCTTCTGATTGAGTCTTCTTACAATCCTTAGTCAGATGGGGTTTTCCACACTTGAGAGACCTGGGGTTTCTCGTACAGTAACGTGAATTATGAAAAAATCCTTGGCAGCGGTAGCATTGGGCCGGACCAGGTTTCTTATTGAGTATTTCGACTGTTACCTTGACTGAGCAGACCTCAGTGATGTTGTAAATGTTCCTATTATCTTCATTAGATGGCAGGGATATTAGAAAGAGAGGCATCGGGAGATGGGTCTTTCTGTTTGTCATTACGTGACAATAAGATGGGGAGATTCCTAGGCTGAATAAGTCATCCATAATTTCTTGAGGGGACATGTCCGCAGGCATTCCACGCAGGACGACTTTGAACTCTTTATATTCTTTAAGCTGGTAGGTGAAGGCTTGCATCTTGTTCTCATCTAAGAATTCTCTTAATTTTTCTGTATGCGGCAGGGGTTTCTGGGTAAACACGTAGGCTTTTTCCTACCATGCGTCCGGAAAGCTTCGAATTGGTTAGTTCTTGGAGCTTTTTAAGAGTTGTCCAGATCGGTCCACGTTGTCTATTGTAATAGGGGGAGGAGGTTTGATGTATTGCTTCGGAGTTGAGGCTCTAGGGGGGGTCACCAGCTTGCTCCATGTCGGAGTGGTCGGCGCTAAATTGTTCAGCATTTTCCGGGGGGGGGGGGTCCTCGACACTAAGAGAGGAGTATTTGTTTTGGCAGGTTGGTTGATCAGTTTTTTGTTTCTTGGCGGAGATGACACCACGTGGAGGGGGGGCTCTTTATCCGGGTTTTTCTTGAAATCGAGGCTGTCATCTTTTTCAGTGGGAAATCCCCAATTTTTGAAGATGTTATCATCAGCTTCCCTTTCCTTGAGTTTTGTAGCTCGGTAGAGGCTGCGGGCTTCGTTCAGGATGGTATAGATGTCAAATTCCATAATGATTTCTTTCGGCATCGTCAGCGAAGATGTAATTGGGCAGGTCGTTAATCTTACAATCCAGGAGTGAGCAGACGGAGAGTACTTCAAGGGAGCCCTTGGCGGTTTTTAGTTTTCCGTACAAATCATCTAAGCTGGGTGGGTAGAGAGATGCAGAAGTTGCGTCGGAATGCGAAGAATCCGAACAGAATCCATAATTTTAAAGTCCAGTCAGAAAAAGGCGGTAGTAGGGAGGGGTGGTGACCCCGGCCGGTGGCGAGTGGAACGACCTTCAAATGAAGTTTCCGAAGGGAGAAAAAGTCCAACGGCCGGAAAGACGAAAAGCAGTGGGAGCACTTCGGTGGTCGAAAAAGTTGATCGGCAGGTAGAGCAGTAAGCAGATAGAGCGAAAGAACGTAATCTAAGGCGGAGATGGGAAATGCGGATAATCCTGATTGGTTGCCCCATTCTAAGATATCTATATACCTCATTAGCCGAACTCCTGTCTCAGCCAATCAGAACGCTCCCTCAACTTTCAGATCTTTTTTCTAATATCATGAGAGTTTCTTTCTCATCCCTGCATTTTCTCTTAATTCTTATCATTTCTCCAAAATAAATTTTTCATTTTAATTATCCAGTTACACTGGCAAATAACTCGTAACAGGCATCATTATTACCCGATAGGAGATTAGAGTCCTAACAAGGACTAGGTGCTCCGAAAATACCCATTCCCCCCAGCTACTGGAGAAAAGCTAGAAAGTGAAATTTTTTCATCAGAGTCGGGGAGGGCGAGAGCCACTCTCCGTATTGGTCGAGCAGGTCGCCTCCGATTGGAGGGATGAGATGCTCGGAAAAACTGATGGTGAGAGGGATGAGAAAACGATGATAACTGAAGAAAAAGACATTCATTCTGCTTCTAGTCTTCGTAGCCTCCACACACGAATTCTCTGTCCTTGTCCATGCCCCTTTTTTCAAGCCGTCATACCCCGAACTGGATTTCTTCATCCATCTCCATCGAGCTGGTGTGTCGACATTTGGTTACAATTTTGGCCTGCTTCCTGATCTCTAGTTTTACGGTGCTCCTCGACTAGGTTATTTTCGTGATTTTTCCGGAGTTTGTGCTCACACGTGGTGGTGGTTAGGCCTAGCGCCTGCACCCCGTCTACTTGGATTTGTGCGCGTTCTCTTTCAGGTTCACGTATCTTCGATTGGATATTTGATTTTTATTTCAGCTGTTGGATTACCATTTTTTGGATATGTTTGCTCCCAGGACAGATGTAGCTTTATCCAAGGTAGGTGACTTGTTTTCTCTTGATCCCTTGTCCTTTGATGCAGCCGAAGCCAACACACGCTTAGAAAACACAAAAACATGCGCAGATTGTGAAGAACTATGCGATACCCTTGAGGATATCTTGGAAATGCTTCACAACCCCAACATGGAGAACACGCCTGAGAGACTTAGGCTTATATATATATATATATATATATATATATATATATATATATATCAACGTCATCACATGGACAGCACTCAAAAAAGTCCACTCGTCTCCAAAACAAGGAGTTTAAGGACTTTTTCAGTGAGTTTGAGAGTCTCAACAAGCTCACCACTGCCGCTACGCCCACTTCGCAGCCGAAGCGGAACAAATGCAAACGCAAGCAAGTCTGATAGATAAAAGGAACAAACAAGGCCGGACGTGTAATGCGCAATTTCGTTGGCAGCACCTATTCCTACTTTTTACAGCCTTGGAATTCAAATTCCTCTGTTTTGGGGTTGCTATATTTGGCTTTCTATGAATTATTGGCTACTTTCAACATAATTAGAAAAAAAAGTGCTATGTATTGTATTTTTTGGACATGCTGTGTTGAGTGTGTGTTTCAGTATGTGTGCATCTAATAACCTATTATAAATATTGTGCGTTTATTGTTTATAACTTTACTACTGAACAATTTCAATGTTTTTTCAATTTTTGTTTGAATTTTAAGATATAAATATGTTTTCATTGTTTATTTGTTGTATACAAGTTCATTAGAAATATGGTATGTTTATAAAATAAGAATTAAGATTAAATTTTTAAAAATATTAAGTGAAACTGGAAAAACAAATGTAGAACTGTAACTATATTGTAGACTTAAAATAGAAGAGTAAAATATTTTAGTTTATTGATATATTTTTGATTATTTGCAATTTTTAGTAAATTTTTATTAATCCTTATAACATTTGAATCAGGTTTAGCAAATTTTTTCTAAACAGACACTTGAGGATTATTGTTACAAAATCCTTTTAACTTTTGCAGCTGAAATTAAATCATATTTTCATTTAGAGCAATATTCTTATATATATAGTATAATAAAATGAAAAAAAATAATAAGACAAAATTATACTACCCACAAAGCTAAATGATAGAAAACAGATTCTAAGAAACATAACTAGAAAAATATTGATATATATATATATAATATAATAATTATATATATATATTATTGATAAAGGAAGAAAATTGTGTTTTATATTTATCTATATCATATTGACTGTTATAAAATGGTAGGAATTACAAGCATTGCCTTTTAAATACTGTTTAGAATTAAAATTATTTTCAGCTTATGCTAAACAAAAATTGACTTGAATTCCATATAATTTTTCAGTTAAAAAACAGTCCAAAATTATGTTTATATTGTGATTTAGCAAATATATAAAGGGGATAATTTATTTTTCAGTTCTGTTCTTACTTTGCTCAAAATTCATTATAACCATTGTTCACAATAAGATTCATATTTCAGCTATGCTTAAAACGTGATTAAACTTAAAATTCTGTAGTATAAAACTGAAAACATTTCTAAAAAATTATTAAAAAGTATAGTATGATAATCATTTCAATCATCAGTAGTATTGATGTACTTTTTTTAAAGTAAATTTCATGAAACAGTATTATTAATATTATTTTTTTAGCTATATTGAGTAGAGATAATTTTAAAATAAGTTTTCAGTATTTCAAAATTAATTATTAATGGCAGGAAAAAATGCTAGATTTTCAAAATACCTTAATGTATATTTTGCTTGGAACACATATTCCAGTGAAAACAAGGTTTTGTTAAAGGTTTTGAAAAAAAGAATTTTTTTTCTTACAGAATTCTTTTTTTAAAAAAATAAGATTTCTAATAATAAGAATTATTATTACATGACAGTGGCTGTTTTTTTTCCATTGAATTATAATTTCTTGAAATAAAAATTTGAAGTATTGAGATATACAAATTAAATATTTGTTTTAAAAAATGAGATTGATTTTTCCTGAAAATTTTACTTCAATGAAGAAAAATGTATAATTTTTTCCTCCTTTTTTTTAAATTTGGGGGTTGTTAAAAAGAAAGATTAATACATTTTTTCTTTCTCATGTTTAATTCCTTTAATAATTTCCTTTGAACTTGATTGTACATTATCCCAAATTTCCCGTTACTGTTCCGAATGTTCAGTGCTTGCTTCAATTTTTCACTACTCGGTTTTAGTCCCAAACTTATAGCATATATTTTTTTAATTATCAATGCTACACTGTCCAGAAATGCCTTCACTTAGTCCAATAAGATGTGCCAATTTCAGAGGTAGATGGAAATATAACTGCATATTTTAATAAGAACCGGAAGTTATTATTGTTCAAATGTTTAAAAGTGTCAGAGTTCCCCATTTTTTCTTCCTGGCACTAAGGCTGCAACTTAGCCAGTATTTAGCACCATGAACAATTCAGCAGCTTTTGTAACAAAACTGCCCTGACTTAAATAAGATCATAATAGAAAAAGATGCTCTGAAAAATATTCATACTTTTTATATTATGAAGGTACTTCAAAATAATTTAGAAGGGTTGCAGATTTATTATTTTTTTAAAAAATGAATACTGAATTTTAATTTGTTCTTTATATAAGTATTAAAAACATATCATTATTAAAAAATAAAACAAAAATTGTTTATTTGAGTATAAATATTTCTTGACCAACATACTACCTCCACACCACAGTAACTATAATAAAATAATTTATTTGTAAAAAAATCTATATATATATATATATATATATATTACATTTTGAACTTCAAAATCTTTATATTGAAGCAGCTATTCATTTTGAAATGGCATTTTTGATAGGAAGGAATAATATTTGCTCACTATTCCCTCAAATATTTTTTATTTCAATATATATAAAATTTAGTGAGGAAGTATTTGATGTTATAATTTACTGTTGTGTGTGCGTTGAATAATTTTTTTAAAAATTGTTTCATATGTATAAAATTTCTATCAATATATGTATAAAATCTCAATAACTTGACATGCTATCTTTGTATACTTTTTATGTGGAGGATTTAATCAGATAACATTTCATTCTCCTAAATTCCACACCACCACACATTCACAACAGGAAGCTGTGATTTTTAGAATTTCAGTGTTGACTGAAATGTTATACTTCTTTGTGTATTCAGTTTCTTTTATTTTATTTAAACAAATATGTGAATGCAGTTTTTAAATTTCTTTTCTAAAACACTACTGTCTTTCCAACTCTAACTCAGGGATTATATTTCTGAAATTTTAAAAGCATTTTAATAAATTGGTTACAATTCAGGATTAATTAGAATTTTAAAACTTATTGCTGAAGTTATTTTAAAGTTCAGATTTTAGATAATTTCCACAGCCATATACTATTTCAAATTTAATGTATTAGTGAACATTCTGTGCCTGGACAAATTATGCTCACAAAAGGGAAAATCACTACCTTAGTTTACTAGAAGAAAGTGGCAAAATCTTTGCTGTGTGTAACTCAGTAACTTTAAATTAAGGACATGAAAACTGAAAATGGATGATATTGGATTACTCCAATAATTCTCAGTCCTTTCTATTAAAAAAAAATTAATCAAAATAATGGTTGAATGTAAATTTAATTTGTCGTTCTTTTTTTTTCTCTTTCACTATTTACATTTATTTCAAAGTGAATGCTTTTTCATACTTTTGATTTTTCTATCATGTCTCTATTCAAATTAACTTTTCTGATATTTTATTTGGAGGATTGCTATGAAAGAGACGAAAGTGTGGTTCTACAATATGAAAATTGGATCCACCTAGACCAGGAAAAGGGAAGGAATATTAGGACCACTCCTTTGAAACTTCTCACTCATCTCATGATTCACATGGGGGGAGGGGGCTATTTTACGACACCGAAACTCGAACACAAACGCGCCTTAATTTGCTTGTTAAAAAAACGTGGGAACCATTCTTCTCATTTCTTTTTCCCTGATTTATTCTTTTTGGCTAGATATTTTTAACTCTATATCTTGATTAGAACGAATATTTTAATTATATTACAACGCAAAATATTTTTAATGTAAACGGATTAATAATTTTTTTGAATTTTTGTAAAGTATTAATAACATAAAAATAGACATTTTAATCAATACTGAAAAATAATTGCTATTATGCATCTCTCTATGCTGTACATCAAATATTATCATTATTACACTTTTATTAAGTTTTTCCACGCAATTTATTTGTGAGAAATTTAATGAAAATATTATTGTATGAAAAATATACATCTAAAAGAAATTACATCGAAGTCATGTTTCTATTAGAAGTCTATTTTTATAACTATTCGACGGTGTGTGAAAAACTTCATGTAAGATTATAGTGAGATAAAAGGTCAAAAAGCAAAATTACCATAGAAGTAGTACATATATATATTTTGCATTTAAAAATATGAAATTTTTCGTTTACTTTTTTGCTGGTTCTTTTTTAAGTTGCTTTCTTAAAAAATGAATGTTTTAAAATCATTAATTAAACTCATTGTTTTTAAAAATTTTATTTCCCCTTCCCCCCAAAAATATAAATTTTTTAAAAACGCGTAAGGAGGGAAAGTACCTTTATACATTGTAAAAATAAATTTTTGAAAAATATTTTTAAAAATTATTACAGAATGCTAGAAACGTTTTAAAGCAAACCTAATCAATATACAACAGTAATTACGCTCTCTGCAATAAAAAAATATAGATGTGAACAGAAACTAATATTATAAAAAAAGTTAACAAATAGATTTTTCGTTAATTTCTGATTGAATTTCTTTGGCTGGTCTCTCTCTCTCTCTCTCTTTTGTTTTGTTAATATCGCACTTCGAAACAACGTGAGGGGTATAGAGGTGACGAACTTCGTAATTTTAAATCACGATGAATTGAGGAGGATGACACCTGATTTGACATTTTACTCTCCAGGCTGTTCGGGTTGGAAATACACTATTAATATTTTTTATTTGATATAGAGTTATATAACAGGGGCGTAGCTAGGTAACCAAACGCCTTGGTGCAACAACAACAAAAAAAAAAAAAAACACCGAGGGTCCTATTTTGATTGGACTTTATCAAGTAAAAATATATTAGTATTTTAAATATACAAAGCTATTTTAACAAACATATTTTAACCTTTATCATGATCTGCAGAATATAGGAAGTTGTCGTGTTAGCCTAGTGGACAAGGTAACAGACTAGTGGCTGGTATGTCATGAGTTCGAGCCCAGTACCACTGAAGACCCGCCGTGTAGGGGCGCAATGCACGTCAAATCTATTGAGAGCTCAAAAGTCCTCCCGTTGGTGTGGTGTGGTAGTTAAGAGAGGGGATGCCAGTTCTGGCGTCGTCCTCGTCAATCAATCAATCGCAATACAATCAACATCATATGTACCAAATATTCACATGCACACAGAAATTTGTAAAATCAAGAAGTTCCAAACAGTGTTATGCATGACAAATATTTATATCTTATTTTCGAAACATGTAATTAAAAGATTTTAAAAGTACAAATTTTATGTTTTATTTAGAAATTAAAGATGCAAAATCTTACATAAAAGTTCTTAAAAATCAATGCTGAAGCACGCATAAAATACTTTGCAATAGTAAAATTCAAACATTTTAATTAATAAAACTGAACCGTAAAAAATATGTTATACAAAATTTATAAACACATTTCTGTTAAATTATATCTAGCAAAAAGTTTAAGTGAACATTTCGTATATAAATATAGATGCGATTTTTTTAAGATGAGCACTAAGCAATTTTTTCCCTTAGAATACATACGAAAACTTAGGACTTCTCAAATTTTATAAACTTGGTTGTAATGGGCTTACAAAGGAAGGGCGGTCATCTATAAACTTTTTTAAGTACCACCAAATGTCTCACGGAAAATACTAGGGACCCTCTATAAAGTCTGGTTTTAAGCCCCAAGCCGGATCTTAGAAAGGATTACTTATTCGACATCAGTCAGTCTATATATGGGGCCCCTTGAATCCTGGGCCTCCCTGCGATGCGGAAGTATACTTTAAACCACTGAGTACTACTAACATTTTTTTTAAAAATATATATAAAGTATATTTTGACGGATTTAAGTATTAAATAAATGGAATTAACTGATTAAATTTGATGTTTTGTGAAAAGTAGTGAAAAATAAATTTTCAGCTCGCTTCAATAGGATGACGTTTACTGTAACGTCCATTAATTAAAAAAATTGAAGTTAATTTATTATTTTCAAGTCAAAATGTTAACATTCGTCAAAAACGTTTATATTCTGGATAATCTGTGCATGTTTTCACTAAATATTTCAACGTAGTTGACAATATCATATGGAATGCATACATTTATTCCTAATAATGTAAATGAAAATGACTTTCGTATTATATGCTGCATAAATTTGTAAGTCAGAAAATTTTAGTTTATTACAGTAAAGTATTTATATTATTTAAGGGATTTTCTCAAAATTTTCTTCCTTGAATTACTGATTTCAATACACATAACATATTCATTAAAGGTAATATTAGTACTATAAATAAATGGTTTGGAATCACAAACAACTGAAAATTTTAATTTGGATAGGCGACGCAGTACCTCGAATTTCTGAAATGCTAGTGACAAATATGTGACACATATCTCGTTTCTCCCATCCATATTACGCCGTCTAAGGATTGCAAGGATCAATTTCGTTTAATATGAAGCATACTACGATA
The DNA here is from genome assembly GCA_019973975.1 of Trichonephila clavata. Classification (NCBI taxonomy): domain Eukaryota; kingdom Metazoa; phylum Arthropoda; class Arachnida; order Araneae; family Nephilidae; genus Trichonephila; species Trichonephila clavata. Next base: position 3,733 of record BMAO01034226.1, on the reverse strand, counting down.
TTCAAAACAAAGGGTCGTGAATGAAATCAAGATTCGAAACCATAGCGCATTTGGAAAGCCCATTTTTTTTAGCCTGACCATAACTCAAAAATAAATTCTAATGCAAGCAAATGAATATAAAAATTGCAATAAAACTTTCTAAACCTGATGAATTTTATTGAAACAGGTATGAAATGAAATAACTGGGGAGTTTGTGAAATTCATATATAGGATGAAATTATTTTAATACAATTTATGGTGTTTTCCAATCGAAAAAAACCTTTTTATAATACTGAATTATCTGATGCCTTAAATTCATTTCATTTTAATTTTTTAAAAAAAACTTTCTTTTATATATTAGAAAATAACATTTAATGACAGATTCCAGTAATATCCTGAAATAATTTTTCTTAAATAACACTGAGACTTCGACATTTATATAAGTGGCGTTCGAGATCTGATTCCAATACAAAGACAGAGACGGATTAAGTTAGTTGGAGGACCCTGGCGGTAAAAGGTTTGAGGCCCATGAATTCAAGAGTAATAAACTAAAATAGTGAAAAGGTTCGTTAAACTTAAAATCTCGTAATAAAATGTATAGCTATTTTAAAACTCAATTGCTCAAGATAAACCTTAACTTTAAAAAAATTGGAAATTAAAACTTGGAATTTCGGATAATATGTCAACTGGCTACATGTGATGACCGTCGTCCTTATATAGGCCTAGTCGATTTGTGTAATTGTAAGTTATACACATTTATTTGTTTGGGGTCTGTACGAGTATTTGACAACGTATGCTACGCACTGTTTACTTTTATGCGTCACAGTTGGGGCCTACATTTGTGCAGAGGCTCAGGGTCTACTTTTGCGAAAGGGCCCAGGGCCCCAAGAAGTCTAAAGACATCCCTGCTTACTGTACTAAATATAAAGATGTATAAATGTGCTGTGTGTGAAGCCTTCTCTGCGTATAAATTGTACAAATCTTGTGGTAAGAATTGCTCAAGTTTAGGGCCCCTGGCGGCCATCCAGCCGCTTAATCCACCTCTGCACAAAGGCCTTAATTTATCAGACTCTAAGTCTGGGCTTATAGTATTTGTATCTCGTGCAGAAAGATTACCAAAGAAATTCAAAATTGAAAGATTTGCTAGATTTCTAAGCAAAACGATGTTTGATATCAGTGGCGTAATGTACGCTCCCGCAACATGTGTGTGTGGGGGGGGGACGCCCGGCGTGTTACGGTTTTGCAATTCTTTGTAAGATATGGCTTGGGGCCCAAAATCTGATTTTGCATGGAGGTCCTAATATTCTACGTAACGCTATTGGTAACTAGTAAATTTTTTTCATCAGATTATTTTCCAAAAACTCAATAAATGTTTTGTTTTTCAAAAAATTTAAAATTTTGCAATAAATTTCATTAAGTTCTTATGAATGTTTTTGTTTCATTGATTTTTATTAAATACATGAATATTTAGATCTATATAAATAAAATGTACTCTAATAAACTTAATTTTGGTGAAATGTGTTTGTTTTTTTACTATATCCTTTAACACGAAAAAATATTTCATTTCCAAAATAATCAGTTTCGTGTTAAACAATTTTCACCGTATTCGGAAATATACGTATTTTTTTTTAAAAAAAAAAGATTAAAAAACAAAAATATTAACAGCTAGACTAGTTTCATGAAAAATTTTATATTATTGTATATGTTTGATTTTCCTGTGCAATTGTCTGTTCTTCATAATATTTGGTATTTTGGATAGCTAACCCTTCTAGCAAAGTAGACATGTTTTTTAGAACTTATAAATAATATTGTGCGTATCTCATTACTTGGTACCATCCGAAACATTTTTCAAATGATTTACTACTTGCTAGCGTTTCAAAATTTGAACATACGTTAAATAATTAATTATATATTAATAAGAAAAGTTTTTCTTAGGTTTATAAAAACATATTGATGTATTATATGAAATGCAATTTTGCTGTATTTTTACCACTTGTAAAAATGATCTAACTGTATTTAACAATTGTTAATATTCTTACACATGGAATTTTTTTGCAAAGCTTTATAAAATATTTCGCTTATTCTATTTTATGTGAAAGCAGGAAAAAACATGAAAAATACTTTTTGAACTTTACATAGAAATTTCTTCACTAAATTCCGACGTTTTTCTTTATAATTGCATAGTTAATTTCAGCTTATATTTGATTCAAATTATTTTATGATAGATCTATTTTTAATGCGTATTTACATTCTTATAAAAACTTTGCTTCGTTTTTTCTGATTTTCCCCTTATGATGTGTAGGAAATTTTTTTATCTTTAATCATTTCAACTGCTTTACAGATAAATCAATTGAGGAAGAAAATATTGCTGTTCTCAGTATAACTATAGATCTATGTCACGCGGTAGTCATTCAAGATAGCTTGAATTCTACTCTGCATTGTGTCAATGGAACTAACTGCTTTTTCAAAAAGTTTTCTAGGAAGACCACACCTCTAAGCCCCGATACTGTTGAACCAGTTTGACCAGATGCCTCCAATAAATGCAAAAGTAAATCGTTCCGTTTTCCGAGAAGAAGGCAATCAGACTCTCTGTCTCCGCCTTTTCATCTTTAGAATCTCTCGCACCCCTAAAGCAGGGCTCGGCACCTCATAATTGCTTATTTCACAGCCAAATCTTGAAAAGAGCGGCTTACTTTAAGGTTTAGGTGATTTAAACATCCCTAATAGAATTATTAGCCATTTTAACTCATTTGGAATTATCCAATTAATATTATACGCATATTGTTGCAATGAACATAAAATCATTTCGCTAAAACAATGTCCCCCCCCCCCTTCTTTTTTAACCTAGAGACGATTTATAAAGGTCTATATTTTGTTTTTATAAATGTTAAGCTTAGGGTACATAGTGATCTCAGTAAGGAAGTTTTTAATTTGTTTTTTTTAGCCCAAACCTTATCAGGTATATATATATGCTGACAATGTTTTAAATTGATCGATTGGGTCATGGAGCAACACAGGTTTTCTAATTTTACTAATTTCAATGGTATTCAATTGTTATTTTATGCATTTTTTTATACTAAGCAAATTTTTTCAATTTCTTTATTTTATTGCTGATCAATAAACTGAATCCAATAGTTAATATTAAAAAAAAAACCCGAAATTTCGGAGATATTTATCGGATAAATTTTAATAAATAAGGTGTTGTTTGAATTCTTTTTTTAATCATCAGACAAATCTTTGAAAAACATGCCCAGCTTTCCAAAATTTTTATTAAATCCGTCAGAATTTATTAAAAAATGTACAGCTCTTTCTAATATGAGATTGTTGTGATCGTTCCTGAGTTTCTCTCAATTTACTATCAAGCAAATTTTTTCTTGTTACACACATCCGAGCCTGTTTTGTATTTACATATGTTTCATTACTGAAATTAATAAATGCATTTCTTTCATTCATCTCACAATAATTGAAATATATCATTAGAATACTAAAGTATATTATTGCGAATCTTTTATTTTGCAGCAATATCTTTCTTTAATTTCAAATAAAACCCTCCAAGATTAATAGTTCTACGGAATTTCATCATTTCTAAAATAAAATATTAGTATAATAATATAAAATTATTTTAATGCATTTTTTAAAAATCAGAACGATGTGATTGTCAAAAAGATCACCAAAGAAAAATAGAAGTCTTTATGCAAGTTTGAAATAAGAGTAATAGTAGCAATTGAGACAGAACATTAACAAACTTTTTTAC